>JAVJIF010013195.1:0-128066 GCA_038442645.1 Agave tequilana
ACGCCCGCGTCTCAGCATCAAGGCGCGTTCGCTCAACGCCCGCGTCTCAGCATCAAGACGCGAGAGATAACCCGCGTCTCAGCATCAAGGCGCGTTGGCTCAACGCCCGCGTCTCAGCATCAAGGCGCGTTGGCTCAACGCCCGCGTCTCAGCATCAAGGCGCGTTGGTTTAACGCCCGCGTCTCAGCAACAAGGTGCCCCACCTTGGTTGTAACCACCCCGATTATGGCGCCATCCACCGCCCATGTAGCGGGGAAGTTGGCCCTCATCGTGGAGCACTTTTAGGGGGCACGATCACCCCCTAAAAACCCTATAAATAGTCCCGTCACTATTGAAGACGAGGACGACAATTATCTGGCAAGGGAGAGATTCCGAGAAAAAAAAAAGGAGAGATCATCGACAGAAAGAGAGAAGACCCTTCAGCGAGCTTACTGAGTACTAGCCGCTCTTCGCCTACCTCCTCTTCTAGAGTTTTGGTAGACGGAGCTGAGTTACTCCCTCTACCTGCCAAGGAGAAGATCCCTCGACGGTCCAGAACGATCATCTGGTCAACGGAGAACAAGATTCACTCTCCACCGCCACCGAAGAACCCAGCACTAAACAAAGGGGGAATTCAAGATTCAATATTCTCCCTCCCTTGTAACCGGAAGATTAAGCCGGCTGTAATTTTTCATCTGATTCAAGGAAATTTACTCCAGCCCCCTTTTCCGCGTCAAACAAGAGATGGCGACTCCGCTGGGGAATCTGTTTGTTACCGACGAACAAGCTGTGGCGCAGGATGATGTTCTCCGTAAGGGAAAGATGGTCGAAACGCTCGTTGTCGAGTTCGACCAGGCGAAGTATGAAGAGTTCCTCTCTTCTGGCTCCAAGAGCCCAAAGACCCGCGTCTGCCGTAGGGTCTCAACTGAAAAGCTACCAAAGCCCAATCTGAGGCTCTGCCGGGTGCCGATGCCTACTGTGCTAAGACAAGTTCACGCGCCAACGCCTCCCAGAAGGCCCGCGTGACCTCAGGCACTGCTGTTGCGATCAACCGCGTCGCACAGAACACACGCGCCAACGCCTCCCAGAAGGCCCGCGTGACCTCAGGCACTGCTGTTGCGATCAACCGCGTCGCACAAAACACACGCGCCAACGCCTCCCAGAAGGCCCGCGTGGTCCCAGGCACCACTGCTGCTACGATCAACTGCGTTGCGCAGAATACCCGCGTCAACGTCTCTCAGGAGACCCGTGTGGTGAACACTTCTGGTTCTGTAAACCAGGAGGTTGTTGGTTTCTCCTCTCCTCCACGACGCAACCGGAATGCTGAGCGTCGACAGAGGAGACGCGCGCGTCAACTCCAAGTCGGAACCGTTGGTTGTCTGACCGGGGGTGGACACGGCGTACAATCTGATGCCTTGCCCGCACCTCGTCCAGTGCGTGAGATCCGCGTTTGGCGACCCAAACGCGAGGCTCCTCAAGTTGAGTCCTCTGAGGACCAACCCATCAAACGCCAGGGTGAAACCTCCGCGTCTTTTCAAACGCAGGAAGCACGCACTCATAGGCGTGGGGCCCAGTAGCCCGCTCTCTCTCAAGCAACTCTGCCCAAACGCATCAGGCAGCAACGCGAGACTCGCGTGCGCGTCATACAGCCGCGTCATGAGAATCGCGTCCCTGAAGTCTGCGTCCAGGCTGAACAGCACATGACTGTCTCCCGTCTTCGACGTTGCGAGACCAGTCTCTTTAATCCCCCTCCCACGGATTTGAGGGATTATTTGACAAGGAAAAGAAGTGCCAATCAAGCCACTTCGTCATGCTGCTGTCAACAGCTCATCCATATGCTCTCTGGATGCCATTATGGATCAGGCGTGCACCAGCAGTCCTTAATCAGACAGCTGACCCTGATTCCCCGTCAGCCAAAAGAAGACGCTCCCACAGAAGGAGAACCTTTTCAGATGTTGAATACCCGGAGCTTACTGCAAACATGACTAGCAGAAGTAAGGGAAAACAACCAATGGTCAACTCAGAGGAATCTGACTCTGAGCCGGAAGGGGTGTATCAACACACTCGCACCCGGACAGGGCCATTCCCCCAATTGACTATAATGCTTTAGCCCGCGGCATTAGAATGGGTGATTCTCACTCCGCTGTAGTGGAGTCGCAGGCTTCAAACTCTTCCGTCGAGAAGGAGGCTTCCGTCTACATGGCAGACACTCCTGAGGAGACGGCCAGGCGTTTAGAACAGACGCAGAAGCGCCAGATGGATATAATCGCCTCTCAACAGAGATCCATTGACTCCCTCAAGCATATGCTTGAGAAATTGCTTGAAGAAAGAGCGATATCTCCTCCTAGACGGCCGAAGGGAAAAGGGAGAAAGGGAGGAAGCCCACCCTCCGAACCTTCCGACGAGACACGACGATCTACCTCGGATGTGTCCAAGCCCTCGTCGCAGGTAAGAAGCGACCAAGACCAGGAGAAGACTCATGCTAAGAGGATGAGTCAATTGGAACGACGCCTCGAGGCCCTTGCCAATCGCAAGGACCTCCAAGAAGCTGGAGTGGTCCGACCCTATCCGGCTGAGTGGGACTTAGTTCCATACCCTCCTAAGTTCAAGGCTCCAACCCTCCAAGCATTCGACGGGAAGGGGTCACCCAACCAGCACATCTACTACTTCAAATCCCAGACCGGGAATGTAGTAGATAATGACGCCATCCTGGCGCGATTGTTCATCGGCACCCTGAAAGGGTTGGCTTTTGAGTGGTTTATGAAGCTCCCGGAGGGTTCTATCAAGAACTGGGGGGATCTGGAGAAGCTGTTCTTGACACGCTTCTTCGAAGATGACTCCGAAGTCACAATGCCCACCCTTTTAGCTACCAAACAGCGGAGAGGGGAGTCCGTCAAATCTTTCGTGGAAAGATTTCGGAACACGGCACTCCGGTGCCCAAGCGGTATGACCCAGGCCACCCTGGTGGAAACATGCCGCCACAATCTCCAAACCTCACTCCTTGCTCAAATAGGAGTTGCTGAAAGCCGCACCTGGAAGCAGTTAGTCCAACAAGGTGAACAGGCTGAGGAGATTGTTGCCCGTGTCAAGGCAGAGGAAGGCAAGCTGCGGCCGGAAAGGTCGACAAGGCGTGCACCGGCACCAGACACCTCCCTCCAGACGAAGCGGAAGGATAATTTGGCGACGGAGACCAAATCTCCCACCAAACCTCAAACAGGCAGGGCAAGTGGCTCTTCAAGCCAGCCACGCCCCAACAAGCAGTATTCCTTCAAGGAGGAACACGTCGATTCGCTCTTCAAGCTACTCAACAAGAGCAATCGACTGAAGCTCCCTGAAATTAGGCGCCCGGAGGAAGTCGGCAAGACCGACAATCCCAACTACTGCATGTACCACAGGATGTTGGGACATCCTACCAAAAGCTGCTACGTCTTCAAAGACATCCTTCAGGCTTTGATTGACGCGGAGGTGCTCAAGCTCCGACCAGAGCAGAAGAAGGTCACGGCTAATGTAACGTCGGTTCTCCAGTTCGGGAGACAACCCCCAACGCCTGCGGGGGTAACTCCTATTCCAAGGGGAGAATTAAGAGTGGTCAACACAGACCCTTACCAGCAACAGGAGAAGGGCTTGGTAGCCGTCCCTACACCTCAGGGGGAAACCATGTGGGTCCACCCTGACCTTGTCGATGAACAACAATGGACTACTGTAACCAACAGGAAGTCCAAAGGCAAGGCAAAAGCTTCGTCCTGCCATGTGGTATGTGCTTCCTCCCGAGAAGCAGAGGATGATGTTCCCTCGCTGACTGATTCAGAAGAGGAAACAATAGTCCTGGCCGCAGAGCCCAGCCAACCGATGGCGGGGACCCGTTCAGGACAGGCATACTTGAAGCAGTACGGCGAGACGGCAGCGGCTCCTCCGCAACCAGCCGTAGAACCAGCCAAGCCCTCCACAAAACCACCTGTGGAGAAACAGAAAGAAATCCAGTTTTCTCGGGTTCTTTCAAAAGGTGCAGCGGAAGGATCCTCGACACCTTACCGCTTCGATGTCTTGGCTCAACTAGCCAACATCCCGGCACGCATCACCTTGTATGAACTCCTGAGGCTATCAAAGTCAACCAGAGAGGCTCTACAAGAAGCTTTGGCAAATGCTGAGGTCTTCATGACCCGCGTGCCAAGGGAGGAAGATGTAGAGGATTGCCTCCACGCCTCCCCAAATGCTCCCTGCATTACCTTCACGGCAGATGATATGCAGGTTAAAGGGAAGCATGATCGACCCCTGTACTTCACAGGTTACATCGGATCATCTGAGGTAAACCGCATTCAGGTAGATCCAGGGTCCGCATTGAGCATCATGCCCCGCCGAGTCATGCAACACCTCGGCATCCCTACCCACCGTCTGAGCCCTACACAGACGACCATCTAAGGGTTCAATGCCAACGGCACCCGTCCGATGGGGAAGATCAAGCTCAAGTGCCAGATTGGGAGCCTCAAGTCGGAGGTGACGTGCTACGTCATCGATGCCGACACTTCCTACAATCTGCTGCTGGGACGACCATGGATCCACCGCAACTCCATCGTTCCCTCCACTCTTCACCAAGTCATGAAATACATTGACGCGAGTGGGAAGGTGCAAACGTTGGTTGACGAAAGATATCCGTTCAAGGGGGTCGAGAATTATTTCACGGATTCCCTTTTATATCAGGATCCGGTGGATGAAACCCCGCAACTGGAGGCGCCAGACTCTGGTAATGAGGCTGACACTGAGCCCGAGCAAGAAAAGTGCCTGTGGGAGTTAGAACCACTTGTAAAGAGCACTAATAAGCTCGATGTTGATAATACCACCGACGATGCAGGCGGTTGGTATATTAATGAAAGTCTAGACTTTGAATATTTTTCTGCGTGTGCATCCGATTCAATACTGTCGGATACTACTACCGACGTAGACGATAACATCTGGTCGGCAATGGATGCTTTGACATCATTGCATGTACCAGTAAAATCATCTTTTGGGACATACCAGGATAATGGTGATGCGCAGGAATCTATATTCATGGTTCCGACAAGACGAAAAGGCCAAAACCAATCCTTTTTGGCGAATGACAACTGAACCAACGCCCCGCGAAGAATCGGAAAGTGAGGAGGAATCCCCTCAGCTCGACCGTTATGAATCGAAAGCGCTCAGAATGATGAAGCAAATGGGGTACGATCTAACCAACAAGCCCGGTTGAACTTCGGTAAAGGAAGGAGGACGCTACTTCGATCCTTTGTGCCAAAAGGGAAGGCCCCCGATTATTATCATCGGACGCGCAGGGGGTTGGGCTATGTATCAACTCCAGTCCCATCAGCCTCTGATTCTCGAGAGTCGTCAAGTCACGATTGCTCTTCAGACACGTCATCGTGGGAGTCAGATGTCAGTGTCGGCAACATCTTCAAAGGGCTTTCAGTAAACATGGTTTCAACAGGCCATCTGGAAGATGAAGATGAAGAAATGATCCAACCTGATACAGATCCTTGGATCAAACATTTGAATGCTCTTTGGGATATCCACTTTGAACAGCGTGAGCCACCCACAGATGACAAGGTTGTTCAGATCAACCTAGGAGATGAGGCCAACCCCAAGCCCATCTTCATAAGTGACGGCCTGTCGCCTCCAGAGAAGAAGGATCTAATATCTCTTGTACAAGAGTATATAGATGTCTTCGCCTGGAACTATGAGGACATGCCAGGGCTTGATCCACAAGTGGCCATGCACCGCCTCAACATCAATTCGGACGTAAAACCTGTCAAACAACAGCAGCGACGGTTCCGTCCCGAAATAATGGAAGCAATTCAATCAGAAGTTAGAAAGCTCATCGATTCTGGCTTCATCCGGGAAGAACAACATCCCGACTGGGTGGCCAACATCGTCCCCGTCGCCAAGAAGAATGGGAAGATCCGGATCTGCATCGACTTCCGTGATCTAAACGAGGCCTGCCCCAAAGACGAATTCCCATTGCCAATCACAGATGTCATGATTGACAATACTTGTGGATTCGAGCGAATGTCCTTTATGGACGGGTTCTTAGGATACAATCAAATCAAGATGTATCCCGATGACGAAAAGCATACCTCCTTCAGGACTCCTCTAGGGGTATATTGCTACACCGTCATGCCCTTCGGACTAAAAAATGCAGGGGCAACATACCAAAGGGCCATGAACGTCATTTTCCATCAGCAGATACGCAAAACGGTGGAATGTTTGTCGATGACATCGCGGTGAAAAGTCGCACTAAAGGTGATCACATAGCAGACCTGAAGGTGGTCTTCGACATCATGCGGGCTCATCAATTGAAGATGAACCCCACCAAATCCTTCCTGGGGGTAGCCAGTGGCAAATTCCTAGGATTTGTTGTGACTTCCACAGGAATCCATTTGGATCCAGAGAAAGTCCGCGTTATCCAAGAAATGCAACCCCCCAGAAGCCTCAAGGAGCTCAGGGGATTACAAGGACGATTGGCGTACATCCGCAGGTTCATATCAAACCTTTCCGGGAGATGCCAACCCTTCGCCAAGCTGATGAAAAAGGGTGTTTCATTCATTTGGGACGACGCTTGTCAAAAAGCATTTGAGGAGATCAAACACTACCTCACCCAACCACCAGTTCTTGCAGCTCCGGTGACCGGAAAGCCTTTCTTGGTATATGTTCGAGCAATGGATCATTCCCTGGGAGCTCTACTAGCTCAGAATGATGAACAAGGACGAGAACAGGCAATCTACTATCTGAGTAGAACAATGATCGGAGCCGAACATCGGTACAACCCGATCGAGAAGGAATGTTTGGCACTAGTGTTCGCCATTCAGAAAATGCGACACTATCTGGTAGGCCAGACTATAAATGTCATATCAAAAGTCAACCCTCTGAGGTTACTTATGACAAAGCCTTCTTCACTAAATGGCCGGCTGGCAAAATGGGCCATATTGCTATCACAATATGAGATGCATTTTCTGCCATAAAAGGCTATTAAGGGACAAGCGGTGGCGGACTTTTTAGCTGAACACCCAGATCCGAGGGCAGCCAAACTCTATGAGGATCTCCCAGACGAGGCCGCCGAAGTCTGCCTGACTCAGACGTTGTTCGAAAGTCAAGTATGGCAACTTTTCTTCGACGGTGCATCAAGGACAAGCCCAAAGGGACACGTAGTAGCGGGGGTAGGAGTGGTACTCGTCTCCCCACAAAATTATGTGATTCCCCGAGCTGTCTCACTGACCGAGCCCTGCTCCAACAATGTGGCGGAATACAACGCTCTTTTGATTGGGATGCAATTCGCCGATGAGATTGGCGTTAAAAATCTCGAGGCGTACGGTGATTCTAAACTCATCGTCAGCCAAGTTCGCGGAGAGTATGAGGTCAGACATGAAGATCTAGTACCCTATTACAATGCGACAATCCACATGGCCGAGAGGTTTTCAAGCTTCTACATCGACCATGTACCACGCAGGCAAAATGCGCATGCAGATGCACTTGCATCCCTTGCTGCCTCCTTAGCCCTTCCAGCTGGAGCAATAGAGAAAGTATTCGTCTATAGCCACGACCTGTACTGTCCAAAAATTTCACTCGGAGATTGCCCAGGGTCAACGGGAGATCATCACGACAAGGAAACACTTGAAGTGTCAACCGGTCTAGAGCTTAAAGACTGGCGATTCCCCTACATCGACTATGTCTTATACGGCATCTTGCCTGAAGACGCCAGGGAGGCGGCTGCCATCCGAAGGAAAGCCCCCAAATTCTACTATAATGCGATTTCGCGAACATTGTATCGTCGATCGCATGACGGGATCCTGCTCCGATGCCTCTCATCAAAAGAAGCCCAAGGAATATTGAAAGAAGCCCACAATGGTACTTGTGGAGCTCATCAACCTGGCCCAAAATTGGCACATCGACTCCAAAGGTTGGGTTACTATTGGCCCAAGATGATCGCCGATGCTGTCGCTTATGCTAAGAGATGTCACGCCTGCCAAATACACGGCGATTTCATCCATCAAGCACCAGGGTACCTCCACTCTACGACCTCTACTTGGCCGTTTGAAATGTGGGGGATGGACGTGGTTGGCCCTATCAGCCCACCATCATCGAAAGGACATCGGTTCATTCTAGCGATAACCGATTACTTCTCAAAGTGGGCCGAAGCTATCCCTTTGAAAGAGGTAAAATCTTCTAACGTGATCAAGTTCGTGAAACATCACGTTATTTACCGCTTCGGTGTACCTCGGCGTATCAACCATGACAATGGACCCCAGTTCATCAGCCAGGCTTTCCAGAGATTCTGCGCGAAGTTCAGAATCCAGAGTGTGTCCTCTACGACATACTATCCTGCTGCTAACGGTCTTGCAGAAGCCTTCAATAAGACTATTGGCAAGCTTCTTAAAAAGTTCGTCTCGAAAAGTCAACGAGATTGGGACGACAAGTTGGGTGAATGCTTATGGGCCTACCGCACAACAGTGCGAACCCCAACTAAAGCCACGCCATTTTCCTTGGTATACGGATGCGAAGCCGTCCTTCCACTGGAAATTCAAATTCCCTCTCTACGCGTCGCCTTGACAGCGGAAATGACAACTGAGGAGAAGCATCAGCAGCGACTCCAGGAGTTGGAAGCCTTAGACGACAAGCGTTTGCAGGCCCAACAACAAATCGAGCTTTACCAAGCTCGTATCACCAGAGCCTTCAACAAGAAAGTTAAAATGTGAACTTTCAAGAAAGGCGACCTTGTCTTAGCCGTCCGAAGACCTATGGTCATGACGCACAAGACAAAAGGAAAATTTCAACCCAAATGGGAAGGACCATTTGTGGTAGAGTCAGTCTACTCAAATGGGTCATATCGCCTCATAACTTCAAATGGCGATACACTCATGATGCCGATCAATGGCAAATTCTTGAAGAAGTACTATCCTTAATAGTACTCTTCCTCCGATCAAGTTAAAAGTACACCTCTGATCAAACATCCGACGCCCTCGACGGCTAAGGATAGAGGAAAATGTTGGCCTTTAAGCCCGACATAAATCCTCGACAACTCATCATGCTGAGGGGAATAGCATGGCTAGCCCAACTCAAACGGTAGTTGGTAAAGGCATGTCAAACCCGTTGACAGCTGAGGATTTGCTAAAAATCTTAAGGGACACGTTCCCATTTGATCCGACGCCCTCGACGGCTAAGGATAGAGGAAAATGTTGGCCTTTAAGCCCGACATAAATCCTTGACAACTCATCATGCTGAGGGGAATAGCATAGCTAGCCCAACTCAAACGGTAGTTGGTAAAGGCATGTCAAACCCGTTGACAGCTGAGGATTTGCTAAAAATCCTAAGGGACACGTTCCCATTTGATCCGACGCCCTCGACGGCTAAGGATAGAGGAAAATGTTGGCCTTTAAGCCCGACATAAATCCTTGACAACTCATCATGCTGAGGGGAATAGCATGGCTAGCCCACTCAAACGGTAGTTGTAAAGGCATGTCAAACCCGTTGACAGCTGAGGATTTGCTAAAAATCCTAAGGGACACGTTCCCATTTGATCCGACGCCCTCGACGGCTAAGGATAGGGGAAAATGTTGGCCTTTAAGCCCAACATAAGTCTTCGACAACTCATCATGCTGAGGGGAATAGCATGGCTAGCCCAACTCAAACGGTAGTTGGTAAAGGCATGTCAAATCCGTTGATAGCTGAGGGTTTGTTAAAAATCCTAAGTGGACTTGAGTCCACTCTTTCCTCCAAAATCCCTTACCAATTCTCGTCCATAGAATGGTAGGACCACAAAATGCAATCATTACTACGTTAACACTATACCTCTGGTAATGAATACTCTTTGTCGAGTATAAACTTTGCTTGTTAACTCTGCATAGAGTAACAAACTCTCAAATTTGCCAAGTTTACACTATACCTCTGGCATTTCAAATTCCACTTGTCAATTCTCATCAATAGAATGACAGGTCCTCAAATTGCTCTTATCACGAGCCAATTCTTGTCAAGTTAACATTACACCTCTGATAAACTACTGTTTAAGTTAACATTACACCTCTAAGCAGTACATCGAGTGCCTGTCAAGTTAATATCACACCTCTGATAGTCACCTTTCTTCAGACTTCCGTATCGAAGCTGAAATGGACGATGCCAAGTTAACACTACACTTCTAGCATCCGAGTCATCGCTAAGTTCAACAATACACCTATGGCCATGACCTTTCCTCGACTTCTTCGTCTAAGTCGAGATGACCAATGCTAAGTTCAACATCACACCTCTAGCATTACCTCACTGTTAAGTTAAACATTACACCTATGACAGTGACATTCTGAGTTAAGTTAATATCACACCTCTGACTCACATCCTTGTCGAGTTAACACCACACTTCTGACAAGACTATCTCCAACCCGTTAAGTTAATATCACACCTCTAACGGTAAAAGCTTTACTAGATTCCTCGCGGGTCTAGTTTCACTTGTTATTCTCTTCAACAGAATAACAGGTCCACCTAAAGACATTGTTAGGTTAACATTACACCGCTGACAATGTTTTATCAAATTCCCCAGCTGACCTTGAATCAAGTCAATCCCAGACATTTGACAAAAGTTCACCTTCTCTGGGAGTACGCATTCCCCCTGTCACTTTCTTTTATAAAGTGGCGGGTCCACCAAAATCATTCTTTTGCTTCTAAAACAAAACATTCAAGACAACAGGAAGAGGCAAAAAGAAAAGTGTCACTTTTATTCATATCCAAACACATGAAAGTGATACAAAACGCTCTCTTATACAATAAGATTGAGTGTTACAATTAAGGAGTACAAAGAAGTCCCTCTCTCTCTCTGAGGCCGTACTCACTCCTTGAAGCCGCATCTGATTCTAAGTGCATGATGTCTGGAGAAGTGCCAAATTGTGGCGACTGTCGGAACCGATTGCACTTTGATGCACGACGCCAACTTCAAAGCGCCCTAGCTGACTAAGCCAGGAGCAATGGTGTTCTTGAGGTCCGGTGGCAACAGAAGAGCCTGCAACCCTTCATTCAAGAGTTGATCTTTCCCCCGCAGGCCATCCAAAGGACATGGACTGTCCTTGATGTCACTTCTGGGATGGGAGAGGAAGAGGATCCTCTCCGCCACCACAACCGCCGGAACCTCATCGCCGTCATGCATACCCTGACCATCTCTTGCCATCAGGCAAGAGTGGTGCAGGAGATCTGAAGAGACCTTGGCGAGATCTGGGTCCTCGTCAGAGACATAATATATTCTCTCATAGGTGACGAGGACCATAATATATTCTCTCATAGGTGAACATTGAACAAGCTTGCCGGTTGAAGCATTCTTCCAGGGGACCAACCTACCTGCAAAAACAAATAAAAGAATCAGAAAATCTGGAACTTAGTATACTTTAACAAAAGAAAACTAAGTGACAGACGCGGCAGTCATTGAAGACTTCAGACGCGGGAACAACCCGCACGGTCAAACCACCGCGTCGGCAGAAACAGACACGAGTCAAAACTGTGCCACGCACAGGATTCAAACGCGGCCTCAGTTTGCACCCGCGCTTAATGCACAAGACGCGAAAAACTTCAGAACGCCGAAATTGCCTTCTCTCTGTTGGGTGAACAGGAATTGCAAGATTCAGGTCTGAAACGCGCCAAGGCAATAGCCATGAGCAAAGCCAGCGTCAAGAGCCCGCGTTCAGAAAAGTTCAAGTCACCAGCACAAATTCCAGAATAGAAATGCACCAGGATTTCATTCGGATGGCTATGCCAAATACAGGCTATGGACATCATCGGGGTGACATACCAGCAGAGACCTCTGTCCAGAGTTGGCCTCTCTGCATCCAAACGCAGGTGCACAAGATGATCCAAGAGGCTTTTCCTCCTGAAGAGACCAGACAGAAGCATGAGAGCTTTGGGTCATCTTCATCCACAGAGTCACCATCACCCATGGAGACGGATCTCTGTCAGAAACTCTAAAGAAGGCGAGACTTCTCTCGGAGCAAACAAATGAAAACAGTCTAAGTTGGATTGGGAGAGGGTGCACTCTATTTATAGGCAGTCCCTAATAACTGTCATTAATGGGGCATCAATCGGAACCGTCGCGCACGACTGTCAAAGCCCAATAAAGGACTGACGCGTGGAACGTTGCTTTGGAAACCGATGAGAGCGCCGGTTTTTCAACCGCCAGCGTCGGTTCTGCATGCAAGGGCATTAACGCCTGAATCCAATGAGAGGCCGACGCGTGGATAACTGCCTTGGGAAGCAACGGATGACCCGCTATCCCAATCGATAGTGAAGGCTTGACGTTCAAAGATCTCCTAAAATCTTTTGAGTCATGCTGCATTGAACGCAGATGGGAAAGTCGCGTCTCTTCAGCAGACAAGGCTGCGTATCCCGTGTCTGCTCGATCCGCGTCTTTCTTAGCAAGACAGATTCGCGTTATTCAGAGCCGCGTTTCACTCTGTGATTGACGCTGCGTCTCACTCCATGGACTGACGACCGCGTCTCACTTTATGGATCAATGCTGCGTCTCATCAAGAAGACCGCGTATCAATCTGTGATTGACGCTGCGTCTTATCAAAAGGACTTAGTGAAATCTAAGTTCCTGTGGACTGACGACCGCGTCTCACTCTATGGATTGACGCTGCATCTCATCAAGAGACCGCGTATCAATCTGAGATTGACGCTGCGTCTCATCAAAAGGACTTAGTGAAATCTAGTTCCTGTGGACTGACGGCCGCGTCTCACTTTATGGATTAATGTCGCGTCTCATTAAGAAGACTCAGAGTCAGGCCGCGTTTCATTAACAGAACTTAGTCTTACCTAAGTTTAATATTCACAGCCAGTTACCAAGGAGTTGGATTCGCCTACAGCTGAGCAAAGAAGATGGAGCAAAATTTTTCAAACTTTTATTATAAACAGTAAAAGTGGATACAAACACTCTAAACAGAGTGTCCTCTTCTTTACAAAAAAGGGGGAAAAGAAAAAAGGCTAAATGTCCTGGTTCGCCAAGGAACGGATTTGTTCCCTAAGGCGGTGAATCTCGTGTTGGCGTGCCCTTTCAGGTTCCATAATGCCCGGTCCCGCAGCTCCTCTTCAGATAAGAAATTCTTGCGGCCAGCTGCGTTCGCAGAGATTCCACCCTGGAAGAATGTAGAGACAGACTCTCTTCAGCTCGCGCCTTAGCAGCTTGTTGCTCCTCAAGCTCCTCTTTGATGGTAACGAGCTTCTTCTCATTGAACGCAAGCACAGCTTCCGCCTTGGCAATGGTGTCCCGAGCCTTGGCAATGTGTCACGAGCACTGATGATGACTTGGCTCAGTGCTCTGCATGGTAAGCTCGGATTCCCTTGAATTGGCGATTAGTCTTTGACATTCAGCCTGGGAATATTCGAGGCTGCGGGCCTCTGCAGCATTTGTGCCTCCGCCTCCTGTCGCTCTTTTCTTGAGCAGCTAGGAGCCTAGTCAAGGTGGCCTGAGCCTCATCAAAGGAGCCAGCATCTTCCAAAGACTCCAGCTCCTGCAGGTAGTCTCCCAGTTGCTCTACCACCCGCAGACACGCCTTGGCAAGTGAAGGGCTTCCGGTTAATTCGACGTTCACGGCCAGATTTTTAAGGAGCGTCTGGGCAAATTGGAACGAGCTGTTTCCACGTAAGATGAGATCAATACATGATCCCAATCGAAGCAAAGAATTGCTGCACCATCTGATGTGCCAGTTCCCCCATGTCTTCACCACCTAGGAAGCTTCCCGACCCTTTTCTGTCACAGGATAGGGGATATAAGGCGGATCTTCTCGCACAAGAGTCGTGCTGGCCGTCGAGACGGCAAGAGCTAGACCGGCCGCTGACGCTTCCAGAGGTACTACCTCTGCAGGAGCCTCCACGACCAATGAGGGAGTAGTAAGCACGACCTCCTCAGAAACCTCCACCGAGACTTGAGCTGTATGGCCTTCTGGAAGGGTACCAACCATCGGACTCTCCACCTGAGCCCCTCAGTCCTCTCTGCAAGTTATCGCAGCGTCAGCCACAATGATGGAAAAGCGAAACATTTAAAACGTCAGAGCTGCCTTACCAAGTTGGAGGTCCAGAGGTGTCGAATCCTGCGGGGTAGAATTCTCCCTGGCTTCAGCAGTAACCTCCTCGCCCGGCAGAGTGAGAGCCCCTCAGCCTCAGTGGTTGCTTCCTCTTCTGGCAGAGTGGAAGGTTCCCCAGTTTCAACAGCTGCCCCCTTTGAGGGTATCTCAGCAGCCGAGACCTCAATCTCCTTGGGCCGGGTCAACTCTATCACCATCTCCTCAATATGCGAGGAGGTTGTAGCCTCAGCATCTTCGGCCGACCCTGCAACATAAGAGAAGAATGTTAGAACATCCTCTTCAAATATGTAAAGAGAAATTAGGACGGAAGATGGAAAGAGTACCTTCAGCAGGGATAATCGCCAGCGATGGTGCAGTCGATGGCTCGCCCCCATATATTTCCTCCTCCGAGATGTGGAAGAATTTGCTCTGATCAGGAAGAGCGGGTTCATCGCCATAGTCGAGCTCGTCTTCAAAGGCGCTTTCCCCCGATAACGAAGAAGACGACAGCGCAACGTGAGGAAGCTCCGCAATAGGAGCCTTGCCTCCGATCACCCCAGTGGTAGGACTAGGGTCAACTGCCCTAGGACTAGAAATGAAGACGCTAGGAGACCCCGGCTGCCGTGCCTCACCTCTCCCTTCATGAGCAGAAGGAAGCTCGGGCTGAGCTGAGAATCCCGGAATCTCAACATCCTCTTCACCCATTATGTCGACCTCAAGCCGCTCATCATCATCACCAGCGGTGAGTTCGTCAACAAGCTCCCCCTCCTCCACGGTCCTGCGGTGTGACCTAGGGGCACGGACTAGGGTGGGGAAATCTTCATCTTCCGACGGTTCCTCAACTCTAACAGGGACGTCTTCAGGAGGAGCCTCAACTCCAGCAGAGATGTCTCCGGATTGAGAGACTTCAGCCGTTAAATCCCTCCGAGCCTTCTTTGGGGCAGGCTCAGCAATAGAAGCAGAGCGTCGACGACGCTTGCTCGCCAACTGCTTAGACCTCCTTGCCCGCGGCTCCTCCCTCGTGGCTGGTGGCTCCGCCCTTGTCGCTGGTGGCTCTGCCCTTACCAGTCGCGGCTCCGCCCTCACTGCTGGGGGCTCCCTCCTCGATCGTCTCCCGACCTCCTTCTGGGCCTTCAGGTACTGTTCTACGAGTTTCGTCGGTTTACTAGAATCCGTCCTTGCCTCGAGACTTGCATTGATGCTCTCGATGCATGAAGACGCCGGAAAAAAGTCTGGCGTTTGGATGGCTTGGGAGTACCAAGTACAGAAACTGAAACTCGTACGGCACTTGGGCCCCTCGAGAGGTAGACGGAAAGATACTCCCGTCCCTCCAGCCACACTATAGTACCAGGCCCGAGCACCCTCGAACAGGTTCCCTTCGAAGGCGAGTCTAGCATTGGGGTTCCCGACATAGAGCTGATCATAGCCGAACTGTCGAGCGAAGCGACTCGGCATGTACGGCTCAATGGTACATGACGTCCCTTGCCAGAAAAGCACATATCCGGGCCGGATATTTAGCAACCACCAGAAGGCTCCCGCGGATAACCTCGTGAAGTCATCTGGGCTAACAGAATCAACAAGTAGATCCCCGAAAGATGCATCAGGGATCTGGAGGAGGCAGCTATTGAGCTGGTAGTTTGCGGGGTCTGAAAGGCACTTCCGGACGTAATATATATAAGGATCACGCCATTTTGAACCCTCCAACCGCTGTACAAAAGGGACAGAACTCTCCCTCCAACGCGCTGCCGTCATCAAAGAAGGGCAATGCATCACGTACCAAGCAATAAGGTACGTGTAAGGCAGCTCGACACGAGGGTTGGGACGCTTCACCGTCGGACTCCCCTCTGAGTCAACATACGGCTTTCCCTCGGAGTCTGCAGTTTTTGGTGGCTCGCAGAAACTCTTAGTGAGCGCCCGCAGCCCGCTCTGAATACCAGCCGCCACGACCGGGAGAAGGGCTATGGGGTTGCCATGAGCCAGGAGCACCGCCGGGTACACCACGTCAGCAACAATGACTTCATGTGGCAGCGTGGGCACCATACAGCGCTTCAGCCACAGCATCAGAAAGCCCGCCAACAGCGCCCGATCGGAGATAGGGGTCCGGGCTTGATGGTGAAAGCTCTCAAAAACCAAGTCAGGGTCAAAACCGTCCTCATTCGACTCCGTGGTGTAGAAACTGTCAGGAGCCTGGTCGATCCTGTCTTCAATCTCCCTATCAGAGCTGGGATCCAATCGGGTTAACCGATGGTCTTTGGTGTTGACATTATTGAACAAGTAACTGGCCCAAGACAGTTGCTTGACTCCCTGCGACCGCCATTTGTTATCTGGCCGCAAATGTGGAAGTGACATAGCACTTCCAGTAGGTCTCATATATGAGGGGAAACTCCTCCTTCACATAGCGAAGCTCCACAGCGGTCGGGACATATTCCTCATAGGGAATATCCCCTGTCGACAGCCCCGAGACCTCGTGCAGCTCGTGCAGAGCAAGGCCCATCTCCCCGACCGAGTGAAGAACGTCCCGTCGAAGGATTATAACGCTCTAGAATCCCGAAGAAGTTCTGAGAGCTTTGAGGGATCCCCACTGCACGGCCCTGACTGCCGAGTACAGTCCCACGCGCTTTAGCAACCCCCGAGCTCGGTAAGGACAAAGCCGACCATCCTGCCCCACCAATAGTTCTCCGTGGAACGGACCCACCCCGGCGCACGGAACCCGACCGGGTAGTCACCCTCCGCCTCCATGAAGGCGTTGAGGAAGGTAGTGCCAAGTTGTGGTATCTCCCCAGCTGGAACCTCAGTCCTGCGCGACCCAGGGAAAAGGCCGATAACTGACCTGTCATGGCTATCATGACGGTATACTTTGTGGGAGCCCAAATCACCGAGAGTGATCTCGGGAACATATCGAGCAAGGTCCCATTCCATCTTCCGAGGGACGGACATATGCTGGAAGTAGGACAGCGGGAACATCCTCTCCATGTCCGGAAGAAAGAATCTTCCACCCTTTATTTGACGGAGCCATTTGTAAGTTCCGTCATACACGCTATGGCCGCCCTCGTGGATACGATCCCCGAAGAAGAAGGCAGGCTTCTCCAGCTTGATGCCAGCATCTGTTGCGAATGCTGCATCAGTCATAAACACCCGAAGAGTTCTCATGTCAACATTTGAGAGCCTCTCTCTGCGATCCGGTGACTTGTCAGCAGTCACAGGAACAGTCCTTTGTAATACAAAAGTCAAATCCCGGTCAGCACCACCTACATGACCAAAGTGGCACTTCTTGGCGAGTGAAGCGACAGGGCGTGGCGCTGCAAAACGAAAAAGACACTTAGTTAGATACTCTATCAAAAGTAAAAGAAAAAGAAAAAATGCTAAGTGTTCATAATCCGAACGCAGAAGAGGCACTGGACGCAGGAATTATCAAATCCGCGTCCAGACCTGCGCATCTACGCAGAAGAGGCACTGGACGCAGGAATTATAAAATCCGCGTCCAGACCTGCGTATCCACGCAGAAGAGGCACTGGATGCAAGAATTATCAAATCTGCGTCCAGACCTGCAGGATCGGCGTCTCCACAACATTCTCCTTGATGTCACTTCTGGGGTGCGAAAAGAAGGGAGTTATCCACCTTAACCCTTCCATCACCATAATCGCCAGAAGTTAAGGAGGGTAACTCCCTTCCTTTCACATCCCCAGATGTCGAAGTGCTTGGACTCGGGTGCCAGATTCATAAAACAGAACGCAAGGATCAAATCCGCGTTCTGTAAACTAAGTCCGCGTCTGAACCCTTCACAAATAGAAAATATTCCAAGTGAAGAATCTGAAGCGCAGGACTCAAGGGCGCGAGGGTCCAAACCCGCGCCTCGGTTATCAACCCAAAGACTGCGTCTGGGAATCAAACACGATTTAAAATTCGCGTGTTAAGGGTTCTTAAAAGTTCTTTGAACTTTCTTTAATGGCGAAACTTCCGCCTAAAAGGCCTTTACCTTGGAGACCTGGGAGAACGACGTCCTGTGCAGAGGAGGAGCTGCCCCTCTGGACCTCGGCAATAGTCACCTTGGAGGACGACGCGGTCGGCTTGGCTTGGGTGCCATTGGTGATCAGAGGTCAATGAAGAAGATGAGCAGTAATGGAGAAGAAGAACTCTCTTAAATCTCTGAGTAAGCGCGTTCGGAGAAGAAGACAAATCTCTCTAACTGTGGCCTTTTATAGGCACAAAGATTCGCGAAGATACGCGGCGTCTGGCCCGATAGACGCTGCAGCGAGTCGCCACATGACGCGTGTAACCAGATCATTTCTGAACAGAGAAGATCATGCGTCGTGACCCCGCCGCGAGTCATCATTCGACACGTGGAGCAGTTCATTTAATGAACCGGGAAATCCGCGCGCCTAACGGAGAAAACCTCTCCGGTTCCCCAGGCCAGCTGGCGGCGTAATCATGACATGGCACAGATTCGCGCCCAAAGAACGCGCCTCTCCGATGGACATGCCCCGTCAGCATCACCATAAATGCACCCAGCAAGTCGCGTTGTGTCCAGAAAATCGCGTCTGCATCCAAAAGACGCGTCTCTCCAAATTTCGCGTCCTCCCAAGCAGGCTAAACATCGCGTCTACCTCATGGAATATTAGTCGCGTTCCTATCACCAAAAAAAGACGCACCCCATGGCAGTCGCGTCTTTAAGGCCGTCTCTGCTTTTCAAAAAAGGAACCTGCGTTCAGTCCCTGCTTCTGCAAATCAGTTCAACAGTACACTGGCACAAGCAGAAGGCCAACCACTCCTGGTCAAAAGCGCACTCGTGACAGACTAAAAGCAATCGGGGAGGTTTAGACTGTGTATCTAGACACTCAATACGATCAACTCTGATGGCTTCAAAGAGTTCAACAGTACACTCACGAAGACCAACTCCAGATAAGATTAAACCCGGAGCATTAATAGTCTAGTCACGAAGGCGAACTCAGTTAGAGTCCAAAGTATTTCGAAATCCGTCCCAGTTAACTGCGGAATATCGAAAACTTTGGAGGGGGTCCTGTAGGCTGTCTAAAAATCACCAAGACAAGCCACCAAAACGCAGAGATCCAAGATCCAGGTGCAAGGCTAAATGTGACAATCAAGACGCGAGAGATAACCCGCGTCTCAGCATCAAGGCGTTGGCTCAACGCCCGCGTCTCAGCATCAAGGCGTGTTCGCTCAACGCCCGCGTCTCAGCATCAAGACGCGAGAGATAACCCGCGTCTCAGCATCAAGGCGCGTTGGCTCAACGCCCGCGTCTCAGCATCAAGGCGCGTTGGCTCAACGCCCGCGTCTCAGCATCAAGACGCGTTGGCTTAACGCCCGCGTCTCAGCAACAAGGTGCCCCCACCTTGGTTGTAACCACCCCGATTATGGCGCCATCCACCGCCCATGTAGCGGGAAAGTTGGCCTCATCGTGGAGCACTTTTAGGGGGCACGATCACCCCCTAAAAACCCTATAAATAGTCCCGTCACTATTGAAGATGAGGACGACAATTATCGGGCAAGGGAGAGATTCCGAGAAAAAAAAAGGAGAGATCATCGACAGAAAGAGAGAAGACCCTTCAGCGAGCTTACTGAGTACTAGCCGCTCTTCGCCTACCTCCTCTTCTAGAGTTTTGGTAGACGGAGCTGAGTTACTCCCTCTACCTGCCAAGGAGAAGATCCCTCGACGGTCCAGAACGGTCATCTGGTCAACGGAGAACAAGATTCACTCTCCACCGCCACCGAAGAACCAGCACTAAACAAAGGGGGAATTCAAGATTCAATATTCTCCCTCCCTTGTAACCGGAAGATTAAGCCGGCTGTAATTTTTCATCTGATTCAAGGAAATTTTACTCCAGCCCCCTTTTCCGCGTCAAACAGTCCCAAGTGATGGGCTTCTCCAGTCTCGCTTCTTTCGCCAAGCACCATGTTTTGGCCACATCCTTCAACTGTATTTTGGTCACTTCCACCTGGTTCTCATCAGGGATCCGCGCTGCCTTCAGAAGATCTGTCGTATCTACCAGTCAGTGCTCTGCATCCAGAGGCTTCTCAATGCCTGAAAAGATCGCAAGCTGTAATCTCTTGAAATCTGACATGCTGCATGGCTTCTGCCCCCACATGCAACCAATAATCCATGACGCAGGAGCTCCATCTGCTTCGTTGACTCTCCATCATACCTTGTGGTACACTCATCATGCTATCATTCTCTCTGCTAGGACCGTTACGTGTTCTCCGTCTTTCCATATTTAAGTTGGTCTAAAAATAGCAAAAAACTGAAAACAAAAGGAAGGAAGAGCTTCAGATTCAAGAAAGGAATCAGGAGTGAATAGATAATTTTTTATTTTGCAGCTGGATTGTATATCTAGGACTCATGCATTCTGCTTGCAAATTTCTTTACCATTAATGTGCCCACTGGTTGTACTGAGGATGTGAGAGCGTAGGCTCTGATACCACCCTGTAACGCCCCAACCCCGCGGGTACGGAGATGTTACTATGAAATATATACACAGATCGTAATTACCCTCACATGTATACGATAAGATCAATATAGGCAAGAATCAGAGTACGAAAGCATGTGGTGCATTATACATTCCAACATATGAGTACAATTACAAAGTTATCACAGGATGTGACACAATATTATGAGAATATTACATCACTGATAGGCGCAAATGCGAAAATACAAAGATATACAATTATGAACTGTACAAAAGGCACTTACGAGTTACAAAAGAAAAACTCGAGAGACGAGCACGGGGCTTGGAAGAAAAAGACTTAGGACGGTCAACCGCTGCTCCATGACGCTACCGTTACGCACTCTGATCAGCAACCAAGAGAATCCACAAGCTCTAAACTCCAAGATCTTGACATGCAGATCCAGGGGAGTCAAAACTCCCCAACAAGTGGCAAGATGAGTGCCAAATGGCGTGTAAGGACAAGCACACGTGTATCGATAAATCTGAGTCAAAGAGCATGTATTGAAAATTGTGTCGTGAGCATAGGCACACATGAGCAGGCAATGTGACATCAAATGAAGTAAATATGACAAAATAAGTTTTATAAGCCCAAATTACCGATTCGTCATTGAAGGAATAATTCAAACAAGGAAACCCTCTTCTATATACCTTATATCTCACATCACTGTATCCTTGTCTCATATAACCCAGATTGTTTCCTAAACTAATAAAGCAACCTAAAATCGATAGAAAATCAATAAAACCGATAATACTAAATACAAGCAAAACCAGTCGTACAAGCTCAGATTATGACTTTGTAAGACTAGTACATCAAAGGAATAATCCTAATAAGTAAACCCTCATCTATATACCCTATATCTCATGTCACCATGCCTGAGTTCACACAATCAGAATTGCAAAACGAACAACAAATTATTAATTAACATCTTTTATTATTACTCGTCCGACCTATATATATTGTACAGGCATATGTTCCATCCTACATACATTCATATATGAGTAAGTGGAGGTTGTTATTGGAAACTGATGATTACACCAACGAATTATGTTTACAATGGATTCCGTGCATGTTCGGAACAACGACTCAATAACCTAAAATTTAGCCAGGCCCTTGCCGCTAAGCATTCACGATGGATTGATTACGATAGCCAGGGTGTAAGAACTACCCCGCCCGGAACACTTGGAGACCCATAGGTAGAACCTCAAGATTTTAGTTGCACAACATCCCTATACCGCTGTAAGCAAAACCACAATTGAAGTTCATTAGTTTCTGCCTTGCCCGGTATATGTTGTCCTTTTTATGATTTATTAGATAATTATCAGTGTACGAAAATGAGCAGAAACATGCCAGGTGTATCATGAGTACAGGTTGTATCAGGGGTATGGATTGTATTAGAATATATCAAGATATAATCAAGATGTCAGGTCATCATTCCTGTATTGTGATAATTATAAGAGTCAAGTATCAGGCATGGCAGGTGTCAGGTGAACACACGTCAGATGTCAGGTAATATCATGTCAGGAGATAGCATATAGGTGTCAAGTGCTAAGTGACAACACGGTAAGTGCTAGCACATCTGTGAAAGCAGGTCAAGCAATATAGGAAAACGTGATACAAAGAAGTAGTACTAATATAATAGATCGGTATGAAACTAGAAATAATATTATTTTTGGGAAACAGTGTATGTAAGATTTCAAACTCTTTATAACCCATCAATATAATAGATAAACTGTCAAGCAGGCAATTAGCAAGCAATCGACTAACAAGCTGGGGACAAGATCAGTGAACAAAGATTAATCACTAAAGCACCGGGTGGAACTCAGGAACGACTCGGCTTAAGATGCAAGTCTAAAATCCGGCAGAGTCTCGCCGAGGCGTGTTTAGTGATACAACGCTGAGTGCTAAGCTACCTTTCGAGGCATAACTAGAAAGTCCAGAGGACTTTAATAAACTTTGGAGAGGTTAAGCTCGGAGGTTGTAGTGTAGAACCGTGGAGCGGTTAAGCCCTGAGGCTGATTATGTACTTACAGGAGATGTTAGTACCAAACAACATACATGCATATATGACTAGCAGGCAAGAGAACTGACAAGCGAGTAAGCAAGCAAGTGATCATCCAAGCGAAGCTAAGAAGGCTGGAGCGAAGCTAATGTACAACACTAGATGCTATCACGCTCGGCGTGGTTACCGCTCGCAGCACAGTTAAACGCACGTATCGCATCATACGTTTAAACACCATAATACTGCTCACGGCACAACCGTGCTCATGGGGTAACTATGCTCGAATGGAGTTAGCGGTAAAGTGCCGACGTTAGGTTTACGTACCAGGTATAGCATATAAATAGTCCAGAGGACTTTAAAAAACCTCAGAGAGGTTAAACCCAAAGGTTATAGTAAAAACCACGAAGTGGTTAAACCAAAAGGCTAAGCAAGTATCTGCAGAAAATGTTAGTACCACATGAGCATACATATAAATATGATAATAACTAGACTACTGTGGCATGGCGAAGCCCGAGGCTGAGTGTGGAGCCCAGAGGCCAAGAAGAGAGCCCGGAGTCTAAACAACCATGAAGGGTCGATCACGCATTATATAAAGCAATAATAAAGCACCGCATCACAGACTGTATATGTAGAGGAAGTAAACTACACTAATACAAGCATTTGCCACAGGTCTACTATATACAGTCTTAGGCACTTGGCCACATATAAATATAAATACACACTGATATTGGTACATACACGTGTCCACACACGAATATAAATACACCAATATAAATATACAGTCCCAAAATTACACAATTTACATGAATAAAATACAATAACCTATCGAAGCGGGGAAACTCAGAAAGAGGCGACAACACTCGCCTAATAATATTTAAAAAATGTCGCGAAATCTAAAATCCCAAGAACACGTGTACACGGGCCACCAATATATACATATTAAAATATATTATTTTTTTAGAGAGAGAATAATAGAGTGGAGAGAGAGGTGAGAGAGAGAGATGCTGGAGAGAGAGAGACAGAATCAAGGGAGAGAAAGAAGAGAGAGTTAGCAGGAGAGAAAAAGCAAAAGAAAGAGAGAGCTCTACTCACAGTCAGGGAAGATCGTGAGCTCACGGCTAGGTGGGGCCCAGGCTGGCCAGATCTGGCTGCGCTGGCCATAGGGTGCCACCGGCTATTAGAGAAGCGAGGCACTGGCCATGGGGGAAGAGGAGGTAGGTGGTGTTGGGGTATTGGTTTGAAGGTGGGGATGATGTTGATGGTGGTGATGGATTTTTGTGGAGGAAGGAGGAGGAGATGGAGTTTGGTGGGGGAGATGAAGAGATGATGAAGATGATGGTGGTGGTGGAGAAGCTGATGATGAAGGTGATTGGGTGGTGGTGATGAAAGAGATGGGAGATGGTTAGGGGAGCGGTGGCCAAAGATGGAGAGGGGCCGCCGGGGTGGTCGGTGCTGGGTAGTTGGGCTGGTGGCATGGCTGGCTCAGATGAGAGAGAGGAAGAGAGAGAGGAAATTGGAGAGTGAAGAGAGAGAGGAAGAGAAAGGGAAAGAAAATTGAGACAGGAAGATGGGGATGGTGTGAGAGAGAAAGAGAGAGGGAGAATTTGAGAGGAGAAGGGAGGAAGGTTGTCATTGTCTGCGGGTTACGGAAGAAGAAAGAAAAAAGAAAGAAGAAGGAAAATATATAAGAGAAAGGGGAGATATTTTGGATGTGTTGTGTGGAGGAGAATAAAACGGGAAAGAAAAGAGAAGAAAAGAAAAAAGGAGAAAAAGTGTGTGGAGGAGGATAAAGAAAATAAGGAAAAAGAAAAATGGAAATATCTAGATAAAATCTCAGAATCTGGTGAAACACCAAAAATACCGGAAAAACCCGAAAAATGAATTAACTCGGAACGATCCCCAAAAATTCTAAAAATAGAAAATATTATCTTTAGATACCTGTTGAAATTAGATTCAAGAAAATTCAATCTCATTTTCAAATTAAAAATTTTAAAATCAACCAGCTATACTGGCCGACACCAAATCCAGTCAAGTTTTGATAAATTCAGAAAAACCTACAAAAATGCATTAAAATAGAAAATATGATTCTAAGAAATAACGTGAAAATAGATTTTAGAAATTTAACTCCGTTTGTAAATTAAAAATCCTGAAATTGACCAGCGATACCAGTCAACACCTATTTTGAGGATTTTACAATTTAATTCTGAAAATGTAAGAAAATTAAGAAAAATCTAAAATATTGAAAAATGATGTTTGAACTAAAACCGGTCAAATTCTACTATCAAAAAGACCAAATCGAGCGATACACTGGGATCAGGTCCCCTGTTCAGATTAGTGCTGACTCCGAGTCCGCGAATCCGAATCCAATGCTAAACAATCGCATAAAAAAATCATAAAACAAAAATAAATAAGGGAAGTAAATTGAAAAATATGATCAAAAAAACTAAATACATATCTAAATCTAAGTACGTATTCTAGGAACGGGGTGTTACACTAACAATATTAAACATAGTAAACATTTGTGCTCCCCCACCCACCCTCCCAAAAAAGAAAAAGAAAAAGGGAAAAAAAATAAAACCATTAATCAAGCAAAAATGGAAAACTAAAATAAAAACAGGAGTTGAAGAGGAGGTAAAAGAAGAGGTCCCGACACAGGAAAGATATAACTCCTGTTACGGTCATCAAGTATGCAGACAATTAAATGGCCTTGAAAAAAATAAAAATCAATGCTGTCATAGGGTCAATTGTTTTGAACTCAGATTGTCAATCTCCTGGCAGTACATGGAAGAGATCAGTCATGTGGTTGGAGTTGGAAAAATCTAGAGTGAATTCAATACTTGCTTTAATGAATTCAATTAGGTTCCTGAGGATGTCCCGACAACCAATCATGATCATGCTTCACTCATGAAAGATGAAAACTTAGTCTGTAAAATTAAACCGAAATGCAATTTGATTGTATATCGGAAGCTAAAAATTAGTGAGGATAATGATAATGATTCCATTTGGATCCCATTTCAAAGAAATATAATGGAAATATTTAGTCACTCCATTTGCATCAAAGGTACTACGTATTAGAAGTTAGAAGTACATAGTTGGAAAAATTCGGAAGGCTGTTCCATATTTATATATGCATGCAAGAATAGAAAATACAGTGAGGCACTTAAAACAAATAAGAACCTGTATGAAAACTGGTAATATCTATGTTCCACGAAAACTTCAAACAAGGAGCATACCCATATCCATATGTGATACATATCCAATACTCGAATACTCGATGGATATTTCTGGATACTTTTATGATGCATCCTATTCACATCAAAGATGTAAATGTATCCATGATTATGAAGTTATTTTTCTAGACACATAAACCATAGGTTCCAATTCCATTTAATTTCTAGATGCACTTATAATTTTTCCACTTTTTTAATAAAGAGAGATGAAAATTGTGATAACTTTTGATTCACTAAACTCCAAAATATTTTATTTTACCTGAAATAAATCTACATAGTGCAATAATTCAAAATAATCTCATTATTTCTGTGTGTGTTGAACCTCAACATGAAGCATTGTTAAGCACTACCATTATAACGGGGACATGATCATGATCCCCACTAATTTTGATGCATATAAAACATTATGATAATCAATTATATATGCCCCAAATTTCTGTCAAAACATTAATATTCTGATTTGAAACGTGGGCATGAATATTTCCA
Source organism: Agave tequilana (assembly GCA_038442645.1). Classification (NCBI taxonomy): domain Eukaryota; kingdom Viridiplantae; phylum Streptophyta; class Magnoliopsida; order Asparagales; family Asparagaceae; genus Agave; species Agave tequilana. The sequence goes on from JAVJIF010013195.1 coordinate 26,211, forward strand.
CACCCTCCCCTGCCCCCACTGCACCTTTACTCCGTTATATAATTTAATATAGTTTTTCAAGATATAAGTTAGAATTTCTTCTATAAATCTTAGTCTAATATACACGTCAGTTTCAAGAGAAGAAGTTCAAAAGCTATATTTCGCCACTGTTAAGTCTATCTTTCAATTCAACAACCAAGATCTTAATTCTTCACTTTTTTTTGAAGTCTTCTACATTAGCAACTGACACTCTAGTTCCTTCCGTTAAATTCTTGCAGCTATACCTTGAAGATAATAGCTATGCTGCTTCTTGTTTCGCTCGGTCTCTCTCTCTCTCTCTCTCTCTCTCTCTCTCTCTCTCTCTCTCTCTCCATGCCCCATGTGGAAGGCCGAGGGCTGGGGAGACCTTTAGGTTCACTGGGAGAAGAAAGAAGGAGAACATCCTCTTTCACATAACGATATGAAAGTTGGCATAGGTCAAACTGTTACTGTGGAAAGAAAAAAGGATGTGATGAAGCCAAAGACAAGTAATGGCGGCAAACATGCAAGAAATGAGATCAATAGCATGCTTAGCAACAATGAGTATAGCAAAGAGGATGCTGATGATACTAGTGATGATGATCCTCCATCGGATCATCGACCCCAGATTACCTCAGGAGGGTATCCCCCCTACCAAAATTTCATGCTGGAAAACTTGACCGGTTATAAATACTCCCTACTTAAGTGCGACATATATTTACAAGGTGTTGTGACGAAATTGATATTCTATGATACCTATTGTTACTCTAAGGATAGATCGACGTTTGCAAAACTTGGTAATATGATCAATACTTACAAAAAAAAATTATTGTAAAGTAAAATAGCAATACCTAGATAAAAGAGGAATAAGAAAAAACACGAGAATTTAACGTGGTTCAGCCCAAACTTGGCCTACGTTTACGCGGAGAGAACTTGAGAAAGCTTTGTTAATGAACTTGGTACAAAGAGATATAACCTTCTTCTTGATGGCGCAAGAGTATTCACCTTCTCCTTGAATCTACGCTTAGATTACAAGAGTATACCTTCTCTCTATACATTTTCACCTTGCTCCTCTCTTTTCTAGGCTTCCCTCTGATCTCCTTGGTGTTCTCCACCTTATTTTTTCCCTTAAGATCAGCTTGGTTGAGGCAATTACAATGCTTGGTAACAACCTTTATTTATAAAATTTACAATACAATTTCTATTTAGACTATGAGATGATATTGGCCTTTGAATGGTTGAAGAGTCTTGATCAATCCTTTTAGGAGTTGATTTCCTTGATTTAGAAGGATTCTAAATTATTTAATCCTTAGAAACAAATCTTCATTGAATAGCAATTTAATCCAATTTGTATTCTGCCAGAAAAAAAACTCGTAATCGCCTAAAAATGAAACTTCTTCACCTTAATTTACTTCTTCTATTTCAAGCCATCATCTTCTCCAATTCAATTAAATTTTCTTGAACCATCATCTCCTCTTGAAAATAAGGGAAAATCTTAATAATCTCCATCTTGATTTGCTTATCAAAACCTTTGTAAAACAACTTGAGATCTCAGATTAATACCTTGATTCTTTTCTTGGTTGTAACCGTGCCGTGCAGCCTTTAATTCTTGCCCCTCTCCCCGGGGCCTTTGGCTGATTTACTGCAATGGCTTTGGCCATCTTGGGCCTTACCCGAATGCACCATTTCTCCTTCCTGTAACACTTTGATCCAGTTCACATCCCGTTGCAGTCTTCCTTGAAGCTTCACCCGCGATGAACTCCCTTCCAAGCATATCCTTGAAACTCTATCTCGAATTGAGTTTCCTTCCTTCAGTTTGTATAACCCTCAACATTTCTCTCCTTCCAGGATTACTCAACTGTGACGACGCCTTGTTGCACTTGGATACGACATCCTTCTTCATCGAGCACCCTTATGGATATTAGATTGCAGTGTGCCTCTTGGACATAACGGACCGCCTCCAGAGCACGCACCATCCCATCTCTTTATGTAATCTTGACTGTCCTAGTGCCAATGACCTCGCAAGCTGAGCCATCCACCATTTTGACAATCCCTTCCTCCTTTGCAACTAAGGAGTTGAACATCTCCTTTTGGGAACATACATGAATTGTACTACCTGAATCAAATATCTAAGTTTTACCTTTAGAAGTGTTATCTTCATTGGAAGCTATTAATATTTCAGTTTTCTCTAAATCACTCAATGTTATGCCTGCCTCCGCAGCTTGCCTCTTTTCTTCAACCACTCTTACCGATACTTACAGTCATTCTTTTAATGACCTTCCTTGTGACAAAAGTGACATACCTTTGATGAGCCCAGACCTTTCTTTCCTTCTCCTCTTCCTTTCCTTCCCATGAGCACCAAATCCAATCAAGCCTGCTCCTCTTGATTTGGTCTTTTCCTAATCTTATTAAATAAGAGAGTTGATGTGACCTCCTTCAAGATGAGAGTTTCCTTACCACAGAGCATGGTGGTGACGATGTGATCATATGACTTTGGAAGTGAGCTGAGAAGTATTAACGCCTTATTCTCCTCATCGAGCTTGACATCAATAGCTAGAAGCTCACTGATGACCTTTTTAAAGAAGTTTAGATGCTCCAACACCACTGTCCCTTTGTGCATGCGTAGCCCATATAGTTATTTCTTGAGATAAGTTTGTTGAAGAGGCTTTTCATCATATGCAACATTTCTAACCTTGACCACAATCCTGTAACTGTTTCTTTATCTATCACGTTGTACATCACCTCATCTACGAGACATAGTTGGATCGTGCTTGCTGTCTTTATATCCATCTCCTCCCCATTCTCGTTTGACATACTTATATGTTTTGCTGACTTACCCTGTAAGGTCTTGTGAAGACCATGTAGCACCAGCAAAGTTTTCACCCTTTTTGCCATAAGCCGAAGTTTCCTTTACCATTGAACTTCTCGACCTCGAACTTTGTTGTAGATCTTCCTATCTTTGACATATTGCCTTTCATCAACTTTTACCTCTGATACCAATTGGTGTGACGAAATTGATATTCTACGATACCAATTGTTACTCTCAGGATCAATATTTGCGGAACTTGGCAATATGATTAGTACTTGCAAAAGAAAACTACTGTAAAGCAAACTAGCAATACCTAAACAAAATAGCAATAAGAAAGAACAAGAGAATTTAACATGGCTCAGTCCAAACTTGGCCTAAGTCCACGGGGAGAGAACTTGAGAGAGATTTATTAATAAACTTGATACAAAGAGATCAAACCTTTCTCTTGATGACACAAGAGTATTTACCTTCTTCTTAAATCTATGCCTACATTACAAGAGTATACCTTCTCTTCTCTTTTGCACCTTCACCTTGCTCCTCTCTTTACTGGGCTTCTTTCTGATCTCCTTGGTGTCTTCACCTTTTTTTCTTGAGATCAACTTGGTTGAGGCATTTACAATGCTCGTTTACAACTTTTATTTACAGGATTTTACAATACAACTCCTATTTGGACTATGAGATGATCTTGTTCTTTGAATGGTTGAAGAATCTTAATCAATCCTTTTAGGACTTGATCTTTTTGATCTAGAAAGATTCTAAACCCTTTAATTTTTAGAAATAAATCTTCATTGAATAGGAATTTAATCCAATTTGTATCCTATCAGAATAAGAAAACTCACAATCGCCTGAAAAAACTGTTTCACTTTGATTTGCTTCTTCTGCTTTAAGCCATCATCTTTTCCAACTCAGTTGGATTTTCTTGGACCAATATCTCCTCTTGAAAACAAGGCAAAATCCTAACAAAAGGTTCCCTATAGGTTTGTACTCTGTTGTGCCAACCCCACACACTGGATGAAAGGACCTTATATGGTCGTGTGTATCAACCTACTACCTTAAATAAATTTCCATGGCTATCTTGGTTTGTGGATTCTGCTGCTGTGTTAATATGCTTCTCCTGATTACATATATAAGTATGTTGTCTTACTTGAATTTTGTTCTCCTTTTATTATTTGAGGCACAGGACGAGAGACTTCTAATTACTACATTTGTTAAAACTCTTCCATGATTTCAAAAGTATAAGCTCAACATGTTTCCTTGTAATCCATTCAGAAAACAAAACTTAATGCCCAATTCTATAGAAGGGCATTTCAGGATGGTGCTTATGTGTAAAGTCGTGAAATTTATAACTCGAGACAATTTGGAATTTACATGTAAAGGTAGTGAAATTTAGATTATTATTCAGCAACTTAGTTGTTGGGTGACCATTGTCATGCTTCATTTCTGTAAGTTGTCAATAAAAGCGTTGTTTCAATTCAAATGGTAAACCTTATTGTTATCATTCATGTAGACGATAACATGAATTTTAGCTGTACTAATAATTTCCACAACTCCTGTTCATTTCTTTCACATGGAAGTCTGTTGGACACCTTGTTTCTTTGCCTATGCATAGAGACAGTCAGTACCAAATCATAGCCTGGATGATGTATCCATGATCAAAACCTCCTTCCTGTGTGCTTGTCTCTCTTTTCTCCTCATATCAAGTCCAAAAAACTGGTAATTGTTTTATCCCATTATAGATATTTTCTCCTTAATGGTATTAGCTCACCTGATGCATACTGTTTTGTATTTAATTTTTCTCTAAGGTTAAATTGAACTAGATGCTGTAAAATTTTTATTTTATTTTTCCAAATTTGCGAAGTTAGTAATGGATTACCAAAGAAAATAGAAGAAGTTGGATATAGTAATAGTGCCCAACTTACATGAACCCTGATCTTGCTTCAGCAGGTTCCAGTTTTGGTTTTTTACTGGTGGATGAGGCCTCTACAATATATTGAAGTGAGTAGATACGGGCAAAATGCCAAAAAAGCTGGGGAAATTTTGCATGAGAATCGGTCAATGTGATAATATGGTGAACGATGATCCTTGACTGATGTGATAACTTGAATGTCTAAACTCAATGAGAGATTGGCAGCTTGACGACTAGTTATTACCTCTCCTGTGCAGGTATAAGATTCAAGGTTTCTAGCGGTAAGGGGAAATTATTGAAAATCTTTTACAATAGCTTGGCTCTTACATATATTAAAAAAATCTTAAGGTTCTTAAGTTTTTTTCATCTGTTGCTGTCCTTGGTAATTTTAAAGTGCAGGTTGAATGGTCAGATGTTGGAGCTGCACTGGTGATCGACTCCACATACAGCAGTTTAATTGGCATTCACCTTCAGAACATGCACTCAACAGATAGGTTATTACTGTTCTATTCTTTTGACATCCCACTGTCAAATGTGTATTATTTGCTGCTTATTTTTACCTTATATTTGTGAGGGCTAAATAATCAGATTTGTTGTGCACAAGGTTATCTAGAACTTGAACATGGTTGAACTCTGTGATTTATCATATCGTAGCCCTTTTTTAACTTGGTTTATTTTTTGAATTGAGTTTAAACCAAATCTGAAAGCATGCAACTAGCAATTAAAAATTCAACAGAATATATGTGATGTTTATAATTATATTTTTTGTTTTTGATAGTGAAGTAGTGAGTCCGCTTAGCTCTCTCTGTCTTCCCCTTGTGTAGAGGAAATTACATATGATTACCGGTACTGTAAATCATGGATTCTTCTGTTGTAGGGTTCGATAGAAATTCCACTAGGTTTGGATCCAATTTCTAATCAAGTTGTAGAATGGATTCAATAGTTTAAATACTTTACTATGTGGTTGATGCGGACATTAAGACGAAAACATGGCATGCATATCAAGAAAGACGAAAACGCGCCACTTTTATTTGGATCGAGTAGTTTTGAGTATTTTTATGTATTTTCTATTTTCTTGTATTTTTTGGTTATTTTAGCTTTTGGTTTATTTTAATTTTCATACCACATTGGTTATGAGTTGAAACTCAATTTTGTATTATCTATAAAAAGAGGCCTATATGTTAATCCTTTGAATTAATGGATGAATATTATGAAAATTCCTCAAATTTGCGTGAGTGATGAATTCCTCTCCAAATCCTCTTAGAGTGTGAAACTATAACCTAGTTTATCACCTTCTTCTTCTTCTTCTTCTTCTTCAATCCCTCTTCAAAACTCTAATAAAATCTGAAAAAAAATCCCAAAAAAACACTGTTCAAAATTTCCCCAGAAAAATCCCACGAAAATCCTTAAAATTAAAAAGCATTACTATTTCTCTTCTTCACTCTCCCTTTCTCAATCAAAACTCTAACCGTAGCCCTAGGTCCTACTCCCGACTGCCTCCACCAACTCCTCCTTCCCGCGACAACCACCTGCCGCCAACCTCTATCGCCTGCACCTCCTTGCACTGTGCAACCACCAGGCTTGGCCTGCTTCGTCTCTTATCAACCCACAATGCAACCTAACTCTCTCCTTCACAACGGCAGCACCATGGTCCACCAACGACCTCGCTCTCTTCACCAAGCCTTCACTTCGCCCTCGTGCTCAGCCCGACCATGGCCGCCGGCCTCCCTTGCCATGTCACTGGCACGACGACGGCACCAACCGCCACCGTCTGCATCATCACCAGTAACAACTGCTGGTTTCCCTCTCTCTCACGTGCAGAAAACTGCCTCGTCTACTTCGCCGAGGCCTCCTCCGTCGTCGTCGAGGCCTCGCCGGTCCTCCGACGTCGTCAACAACACACGATTATTCTTGGATAATCAATATATCCATGTGATGATGCTTTAATGTTTCTTTAATCTATGGAAAAAGAATATGTAATTATTACTGAAATTATTCCAAAAGAATTTATCTTCTTGTTCATTAACAAGAACAAACTTTCTCAACCAAGGTTGACAGATACGCAGGCATCCGAGATCTCTCTGGGCTCCTCTTGCAAGGAAAAGTTAACTTCATAATTGAAGGAAGTGTATCCTGACTAACAATGTAAAAGATAGTAATCATTTGTGCTCCCCATCCTCCCAAAAAGGAAAAAGAAAAGGGGGGAAAGAATAAAACCATAAATCAAGGGAAAATGCAAAACTGAAATAAAAGCTGGAGTTGAATAACTCCTGTTTAAGATCATCAAATATGCAGACAATTAAATGAACTTCATAGGGTCAATTGTTTTGAACTCAGATTATCAATCTCCTGGCAGTACATGTAAGAGATAAGGCATGTGGTTGGAGTAGGAAAAATCTAGAATGAATTCAATACTTGCTTTAATTAGGGTCCTGAGGATGTCCCGACAACCAGTCATGATCATGCTTCACTAATGAAAGATGAAAACTTAGTCTGTAAAGTTAAACCTAAGTGCAATTTGATTGTATATCGAAAGCTAAAAATTTAGTGCCGATAATGATAATGATTCCATTTGGATCCCGTTTCAAAGAAATATAAAGGAAACATTTATTCACTCCATTTGCATCGAAGGTGCTACATATTAGAAGTACATAGTTGGGAAATTCAGAAGGCTGTTCCGTATTTAAAATATGCATGCAAGAATAGATACTACAGTGATGCACTTCAAACAAATAAGAACTTGTATAAAATCGGTTATTATCTATGTTGCACGAATACTTCAAACAAGGAGCACACTCATATCCATAAGTGAGAAATATCCAATACTCGAATACACGATGTATATTTCTGAATACTTCTGTGATGCATCCTATGCATATCAAAGATGTAAATGTATCCACGATTAAGAAGTTATTTTTCTAGACATATAAATGATAGGTTCCAATTCCATTTAATTTTTACATGCATTTATAATTTTTTCACTTTTTTAATAAAGGTCTATGAAAATTCTGATAACTATTGATTCACTAAATTTGAAAATACTTTATTTAACTGAAATAAATCTACATAGTGTAAGAAGTGAAAATAATCTCATTATTTCTGTATGCATTGCACCTCAACAGGAAGCAGTGTTAGGCACTACCATTATAATGGGGACAGGATCATGATCCCCACTAATTTTGGTGCATATAAAACATTATGATAATCAATTATATATGCTCCAATTTCTGTCAAAGCACTAAAATTCTTCTTTGAAAGGTAGGCATGAATATTTCCACACCCTCCCCGGCCCCCATTACACCGTTGCTCCATTATATAATTTAATATTGTTTTTCAAGATATAAGTTAGAATTTCTTCTATAAATCTTAGTCCGATACACATGACAGTTTCAAGAGAAGAAGTTCAAAAGGTATATTTCGCCTCAATTAAGTCTACCTTTCAATTCAACAACCAAGATCTTAATTCTTCACTCTTTTTAAAGTCTTCCACATTAGCAACTGACACTCTATTTCCTTCTGTTAAATTCTTGCAGCTGCCCCATGAAGATACTGGCTGTGCTGCTTCTTTTTTCGTTCGGTTTTATCTGTCTCTCTTCCATGACCTATGTGGAAGGCCGAGGGCTGAAGGAGGAGACCTCAAGGTTCACTGGGAGAATTAAAATTAATGAAGAAAAAGAACATCCTCTTTCACATAATGATATGAAAGTTGGCATTGGTCAATTTGTTACCGTGGAAAGAGAAAAGGATGTGGTGAAGCCAAAAACCAGTTATGGCGGCATACGTGGAAGAAATGAGATCAATAGCAGTCTTCGCAACAATAAGTATAGCAAAGAGGATGCTGATGACACTAGTGATGATGATCCTAGTGGAACTAATAGCCATCACTATCCTCCAACAATCCAGGATTACTGCAGGAGGGTACACTGCCCCCGTACTCCGTAGTTAAGTGGACCATATATTTACAAGGTTCCTTATAAGTTTGCACCCCATACCATGGATGAAAGGACCTATATGGTCGTGTGTATCAACCTACTACCTAAATAAATTTCCATGGCTATCCTGGTTTGTGTATTATTCTGTTGTGTTAATATGCTTCACCTGATGACACACACACACACACACAACACACACACACACACACACAGAGGGAGAGACTTGTGTCCGTCCAAAAGAATATGAGTCCGAATCTTTCCAGCTCAAATATAACTTCTCTGACATTCGAATACAAGATCCACTCTATAAAAGTTGATCTATATTATTTCAAGTATTTAAAAATCAAAAATCAAGTTTTTGAATACTTTTTGCTCATACATCAAGTAGGGAAAAGACGGACGGCTTAAATAGTGAGTTGGTTTGTTTAACAGTGTAGAACATTTGAAACTTAAAAAAATTGATTTGCAGGGATTTTTAAATGTTTAGATCATAATCAAATGGTCGGATCGAGAAGTTGTATATCAAAAGACATCGATCTAACCAACTCACTACGTTCGGCTGTCCATTTTGCGCCACTTGATGGATGGACAAAAAGTATTCAAAATATTTGATTTTTGTTTTATAGATACTTGAAATAATATAGATCAATTTGAATGGAGTGGATCTTGTATTCGAATGTCGGAGGGTTATATTTGAGTTGGAAGGATCCAGGCTCAAATCCTTTTAGAAGGATACAAGTCTCTCTCTCTCTCTCTCTCTCTCTCTCTCTCTCTCTATATATATATATATATATATATATATATATATATATATATATATATATTATATATATATATATATATACACACACACACACACATACATATGTGTGTGTGTGTATACACACACACACACATATGTATATATATACACACACACATATACAAATGTGTATATATACACACACACACACACACATATATACATATGCGTATATATATATATACACACATATACATGACATATATATACACACACACACACAGAGAGAGAGAGAGAGAGAGAGAGAGAGAGAGAGAGAGAGAAATTGGAATACACAGGAGGCAACTCCGTCCTATATCATACTCAAAACTCAAGTTTTCAATTGAATTTTCAAGATCCGACTGCACATTATCATCTTCATATTCTAAGACATACACATATTAAAATCACCTGATTTGGAGTTTGTTCAGAGTTATATAACAAAAAAATTTTACAACAAAAAAACCCCCTTCACTATTGATACATAACAAAATGCCCCAGTCCAGTAATAATAACACAAATTCTTTGACTTATATAGGCAAACAGATGGCTGCATCAGCAAAAACTCTTAGCATAAAAGTTGTAGATCTTTGAATTCTCTTTCTATAAACATCTTGGATGACCTCATTTGGAATTTTTAAGGAGAAGTTATGACCAAAACACCACAACGTGCTCAAAAGTAACCCTTAGTATTTACAAATTGCGTGCTTTCACTTCTGAAAGTAGTTGGATTTATCTATCTCTTTTTCTTCTTTCTCCATGTACCTGTTCGCTGCAAATCAAATCAAATATAACCGAGTAGAATTATTTATATACAAAAATATAGGTAAATAGGAGTATAAAAATGGTATAAAACAATGTCAATTAAATACCCCCATACCTATCTTTTGCTAGTCCTCGAGAAAAACTAATAAAAAGAAAACTTTAACTAACCTAACTCACTTTCGCAGGAATCACGGTTGCACTTAGCACATGCAACAAGCCGTTAAACCCCTAAGTTACTCCTACAGGATGAGCTTTATCTCGTGAGAGTTTGCGTTGAATATACTCACAAAATTCATGAATAAGAGACGAAGAAATAAACCAAAGTGAAATAAGGATAACCGAAAATAAAAAAGGAAACTTTTTTTTTTTATCTACTCAAGATTCTAGTTAACAAGATCTTAATTAAGCCTCCAAGAGTTTCATTTTCTAGATCAATCTCAACTCAAGAAATAATATTATCTATAAAATAAAGTTTTGAATCCTAAACTTTAAATCATTCATCCTAAGTTTTAGATCCTGTGCACCCCGTGATCGTGATATAGTTCTTGAGCTTGGGAATAATTTACTCCAATTTTTATACTTTTTTTATAATTTTCTTCTTCTTTATTTAACAGTTTTAACTATCTTTTGCGTAAATGCCAAGGCTTCCTGAGGTCAAAGCACCTAACTAATTGATAATCAAAATTGTTTTGTTTTTACGGTGTCTTATCCTATTAGGCTTTCTTAGCTGCCCATGTAGCAAGCTTTGGGTCAATGATCCTAAATCAGATGGTCTTAGGGTATTAAGTGTAGAGATACTTTTACGGGCTTAATTACTCAAGCAATAAAGGCCACAAGATAAAGACTTAATTAATTAATATTTTTTCTTAATTTTTTTTGAAATGTTCTAGTTTTTGTCAATATCCCAAACTTTTGAACTAATAGTGTATGTATTGTTTGGGCATACAATCACTTAATTAAGAGTAGATGGTATGTCAGTTTTTAAATTATACTCTTTACTTTAAAACTCTTTGACTCTCTCATCTGAAGATCACCTAAAGGGGGGGTGAATAGGTGATGGCTAATCTAATGGTCACTTAATGACAAATAATGCGGAATTAAAAACTATAATGACCTGAACTAAACTCTTAAACTAAACACCACGTATAACACAAGAGTGTTGCTGAATTTCCCGTGAAGGGCTCTGGACAAACTCCTCTAGATTCCCCTAGATAAGGGTTGAGGTGCCGCGTTGGCTCTCTTGGTTGAATACAAGTGTTAGCAAACAAATCCAAGCAAGTATAACAATTAAGCACACAATATATATCAAACATATAATGATAAACATAATAAAAGTATGCAAGGTATAAACAAGAGACAAAGAGAGAGAGAGAGAGAGTGAGCAATCGCAAATACAAGGAATTTGTTTCGAGGTTCGAGCACACTTGCTCTATATCCCCGCCTTCGACGCACGAAGGATTTCCACTATAATCGATCCCACCGGATCACTCGGTGCCGTAACACCTACAACTCTCGGACTCCCTAGTCCGTACACGCCGCAAGCCCCACAAGCTCGCCGAGGCCGCACCTCAAACCAAGAGTTCACACACGAACTCTAAACCACGCGAACGCACTCGTCCGCCTCCTCAAAGTACAAAGAACAAGTTTTTGGTGATCACAACACTTTGATCACCTAAAAACTATCTCACTACAACTCCTATAGGATGAATTGCAATGGATGGCTCAAGTGTATGTGTGAGAAAAACAAGGAAGGAGATGGTGGAGGAAAACTCAAGAAATTCTCTTTTTAACACTCTTGATAAACTCCCCTTTTGATTGGAAATATTTGCTCTCAATTTTGTGGAGAAAAACCTCTTGAAAGAGTGGGAAAAACTGGCTCTAAAAGTCTCCAAAAATCTTAATCAAAACAGCCCCCAAATGCCCCTTTTTATAGAGTCTGGAAAACTAGCCGTTGGGGTCTGTCAGAACTGCCGGTCGACCGTCCGGTCGACCGCCAACGGTCAGAAATCCGACCGTTGGGGCTTCGGTCGACCGGCCCGGTCGACCGAGCCTCTGGAACAGAGAGCAGTCTCTCTGTCGGTCGACCGATCCGGTCGACCGGGGTTTTCTAGAGAGCAGAAGCTCTCTGACGGTCGACCGGGTCGGTCGACCGGCCCTCCAGTGCACAAAGGCGTGCACGCTATGCACGTCGGTCGACCGTGACGGTCGGCCGACTTCAAGCTGCGGTCGACCGTCCCGGTCGACCGGCTGAAGCCTGGTCAGGATTTTTTGGAAATAAAAGTTAAGTCATTTTGGCTTAATTAAAATTCCATAAAAATCATGAAAAATATACAAAAATAGTTTTACCAATATACTTTGATAAACAAACATGCTTGCACAAAATCAAGACATGTTACAAATGATTTGGACTATTTTTGTAATATGGAAAAATTGGCTCAAATGAAAACAGTATTTTCCAAACTTATTTTTCCAAACTTTATTTTTCCAAAACATCTCTAAATACAAGAACAAGATATTTAAACAACTTTGAAAGCATAGGGTGTATGGATATGATCCACTATACAAACATGGTGAAATATCTATGTTTTTGACATTAAGCTTTAAACATGGTTTTGGATAAAAGATATGTATATAATAAATTCCAAAAATCGAAAAGTATTTTTGCAAAGTAAAAATTCTTTTCCAAAATAAACTAAATCAAGAGTGTGTGTGTATATGATACTTGAGCAATCCACAACTACTCTATCCTTTACATTTTATCTAAAACAAAATCTTATAAAACAAACCTAGACTCAAGTCTTCATCTTCTTGAAGTCTTCACTTGAAGCCTTCTTGACTTGGTCCAAACACCGTGCTAGCTCCAAAACTTGACTTTAAATCCTTTGTTGAAGAAATGCACCTACTAAGATCTTGATCATAAATCTGTCACTAATTAAACACAAGATCATTAGTACTTTAACTACATGAGTTGATCATCATCAAAACTAGAGTGATGGGCCTTCGGGCTAGCAATCTCTCCCTTTTTGATGATGACAAAACTCATGAAGTTATATATGCATGGATTAAAGTAAAGCTTCAAAGAAGCTCCCCCTTAACTCATGCATAACAAATAAACAAAATAGATATGCAATGAGGCACATAAACATGTATGCAAATGTATGGAGATAAAACATGCTAACAAGCATAAAACACAAATTCTTTTTCTCCTATTTGCAAAAACAAAAACATATATTCATAAACATAAATTCTTTTACCAAAAGCATGCATATATACCAATACCTCCCCCCTTTTTGTCAATCATCAACAAAGGGGTTAAAGTAAAACAAAATCATCAAATTTTTCTCCCTCTTTTTGTCCGAAACAAAGAACCAAAGAAGCGGTAAACAAAATCAATCAAGAAAGGTTATATGCGATATACATTCATGAAGAGGAAGATGCTAAGTTAACTTCCCTACACATATGCATTAATGAAGAAGGGATGACAAGCCCCAATTCACATAACACATATTATGTAATGCATAAGAGGAGATGTGAAGCTCCCCCTACACACGTGTATCACATAAAGAAGAGTTGTCAAGCTCCTCAATATACAATACACTCAACATGAATCTATATGTAGAAGAGATGTTAAGCTCTCCTTGCATATAGGCAATACAAATCAAAAATATTGAATTTTTCTTATAAAACAAAATTTTGAATTTTCTCAATAAAACAAATCTTGAGAATTTTTTTTTAAAATAATTTTATTTTCTTATCATAAGCCACTTTGTGCTTTAAACATATAAAACAATTTTAACTCAAGCACAAATAACTCATATATATGTATGAAAAATCTCTGATACCAATTGAAATTGATACATACATATATAAGAAAACAAAATATGAGTATATACAAAAATAGAGTCAAATTGATACCAATTGAAACGATTCAATGATACCAATTGAAACAATAATAGGATCATGTGTATATCTCATAAACATTAAAGAATAATTAACTAGTTAAATTAATTTTTAAAAAACTAGTTAAAGATCCTTCAAAAACATCAAAACAAATCATATGTATTTCATGAATCATACCAAATACAAGAATGACACTCGATCTATGAAGCTCAAAAATATGTTCATGAAGCAAAGTCATGACAAACAAATAAGGTGTGAGTGTTCAATAATCATGTAAATAGCATTTTCATGAAAATATTCATTTAGGCTCAAAAAGAACATGAATCTTTTATTTTTATCAAACAAAACATAAAAAATCATTTTCATTAAAACAAAACAAACTTCTAGGTATATGTATGATTTATCTAAATCTAACAATATGCATACATATCCCAAACATAAAAGAGTCTATTAAAGGTATTTGCATGAAGGCAAAAGACTCACGGGTATACATGTATATTTATTAGATTTGAATAAAAATTACATATACATGAAGTAAAACATGAAAATTGGCAAAACAAGTATAAATGAAAGAATCATCAAAACTAGGCTATACATGTGCATATAGTGGGTACAAATGAGCATGAAGTGCAAACATATATGAATCAATTTGTTCTCACTATTTATACATGTATAAATCTAAGTTTTAATAAAAACTACATTTAAACTAGTATTTACCACATGAAGCACAAAACCTAAAACATGAACATGCCAAAAATATGATATATGAATAAGCATGTAAATAAAATAAGAGTTTAGAAATAGTTACCAACTAAGGAACTATGTTCCAATACTCCAAACATGGTGGTTGTCCCACCAAAACTCCTTGATAGAGGTGCATCAAATGTATGTCCTTGTAGTCCATGCAACCACCACCAAGGCACCATTCCTCTCACGTCGTGTGAGAACCCTCACCTACATCAAATACAAAAGGTGGAGGTTTTGGTACCCATTTTCTTTTGGGTCCTTGGGGGTTAGCTTTGTAAGGAACCCAAAATTTTTATTAGCAAAATTTAAATGATGCATCTTATCAAAAAAAAAACTTTGCTAAGTGGCCTTTGCGGTCACAATGTGTACACTTGTACACCTTAGGATGCTTATGTGTGTGAGTGTGATCATGACGTGCAACATAAGCATATGCATGATGAGGATGATGTGCATGAACATGTGGAGTTTGTTTCTTTGAAAACAAAGCCTCCAATCTCTTATGATTGAATGCACATGAGCTCAAAGTGGAGCTCAAACAACTAATCCTATTTTTCAAAACATTAATCTCACTATTATCAATTGTGGCATGTAAAGCATGGTGAGATTGTGAAACAATTTTCTTTTTCTTTTTAGAAAAACTTTCTTTTTCTTTTTCACAAAATTTTCTTTTTAAACAAGAATTTTCTTGAAAAACAACTTCTTTTTTGTTTTTTCACCAAAATAATTTCATTTTTCAAATTAGTTTTTCTTTCACATAAATCATTCAATTTGGACATTAAGGAAACATTCTCACTTTTCAAAATCTCATTTTCTTTTTCAATGCATGCAACCTTATTTCTAAATGAATCATTTTCTTTATGCATGCAATCAAATTTCTTTTTCAAAATTTTATTATCTTTTCTAAGCATATCATATTTCTCAAGCAATAGTTGACAAAAAGATGAAAGCTCATCATATGACATGTTAACATCTTCTACCTCGGATTCGGTAGTTACCTCAAGGGGGTTATCCCCTTGGACCATATAGCACAAGTTGGAGGAGTTGCTTCCAACGTCCGAATCGCTCCCCGCATAATATAGATCTTTTTCGCCGAGGGAGGTGATGATGTTCCATGCTACAAAAGCCGAATCAACATTAGCAACCCTAGATAAATAATCATCATTTAGGGTAGACTTTAAAGCATGTAGGGCTTTTGCATTAGCCTCAATATTCTTACCATTTAAACAATATGCATTATTAGTTGTGGCAAGAAAGACATGAATGCCTAGGGCTTTGAGGTACAAGGACATCTTAACCTTCCAAATTTGGATGTTAAGAATGTCAAAAGTGGGTGGTGACATGAAGTCCATGGTGTGTGTACAAATATTGTGATTACCCTAAAATGAGGATCTTTAACTCTAGGTTGTAAGACCCAAATTCAGAGCACTTGGCTCTGATACCAATTGAAGATCACCTAGAGGGGGGGTGAATAGGTGATGGCTAATCTAATGGTCACTTAATGACAAATAATGCAGAATTAAAAACTATAATGACCTGAACTAAACTCTTAAACTAAACACCACGTATAACACAAGAGTGTTGCCGAATTCCCGTGAAGGGCTCTGGACAAACTCCTCTAGATTCCCCTAGATAAGGGTTGAGGTGCCGCGTTGGCTCTCTTGGTTGAATACAAGTGTTAGCAAACAAACCCAAGCAAGTATACAATTAAGCACACAATATATATCAAGCATATAATGATAAACACAATAAAAGTATGCAAGATATAAACAAGCAACAAAGAGAAAGAGTGAGCAATCGCAAACACAAGGGATTTGTTTCGAGGTTCGAGCACACTTGCTCTACATCCCCGCCTTCGACACACGAAGGATTTCCACTATAATCGATCCCACCGATCACTCGGTGCCGCAACACCTACAACTCTCGGACTCCCTAGTCCGTACACACCGCAAGCCCCACAAGCTCGCCGAGGCCGCACCTCAAACCAAGAGTTCACACACGAACTCTAAACCACGCGAACGCACTCGTCTGCCTCCTCAAAGTACAAAGAACAAGTCTTTAGTGATCACAACACTTTGATCACCTAAAAACTATCTCACTACAATACTCCTATAGGATGAATAGCAATGGATGGCTCAAGTGTATGTGTGAGAAAAACAAGGAAGGAGATGGTGGAGGAAAACTCAAGAAATTCTCTTTTAACACTCTTGATAAACTCCCCTTTTGATTGGAAATATTTTCTCTCAATTTTGTGGAGAAAAACCTCTTGAAAGAGTGGGAAAAACTAGCTCTAAAAGTATCTAAAAATCTTAATCAAAACAGCCCCCAAATGCCCCTTTTTATAGAGTCTGGAAACTAGCCGTTGGGGTCTGTCAGAACTGCCGGTCGACCGTCCGGTCGACCGCCAACGGTCAGAAATCTGACCGTTGGGGCTTCGGTCGACCGGCCCGGTCGACCGAGCCTCTGGAACAGAGAGCAGTCTCTCTGTCGGTCGACCGATCAGGTCGACCGGGGTTTTTCAGAGAGCAGAAGCTTTCTTACGGTCGACCGGGTCGGTCGACCGGCCCTCCAGTGCACAAGGCGTGCACGCTGTGCACGTCGGTCGACCGTGACGGTCGGCCGACTTCAAGCTGCGGTCGACCGTCCCGGTCGACCGGCTGAAGCCTGGTCAGGGATTTTTGGGAAATAAAAGTTAAGTCATTTTGGCTTAATTAAAATCCCATAAAAATCATGAAAAATATACAAAAATAGTTTTACCAATATACTTTGATAAACAAACATGCTTGCATAAAATCAAGGCATGTTACAAATGATTTGGACTATTTGTAATATGAAAAAATTGGCTCAAATGAAAACAGTATTTTTCCAAACTTATTTTTCCAAACTTTGTTTTTCCAAAACATCTCTAAATACAAAAACAAGATATTTAAACAACTTTGAAATCATGGGGTGTATGGATATGAAATATCTATGTTTTTGACATTAAGCTTTAAACATGGTTTTGGATAAAAGATATGTATATAAGAAATTCCAAAAACTGAAAAGTATTTTTCCAAAGTAAAAATTCTTTTTCAAAACAAACTAAATCAAGAGTGTGTGTGTATATGATACTTGAGCAATCCACCAACTACTCTATCCTTTACATTTTATCTAAAACAAAATCTTATAAACAAACCTAGACTCAAGTCTTCATCTTCTTGAAGTCTTCACTTGAAGCCTTCTTGACTTGGTCCAAACACCGTGCTAGCTCCAAAACTTGACTTTAAATCCTTTGTTGAAGCTATGCACCTACTAAGATCTTGATCATAAATCTGTCACTAATTAAACACAAGATCATTAGTACTATAAATACATGAGTTGATCATCATCAAACTAGAGTGATGGGCCTTCGGGCCAACATCATCTCGATTTCTTCGCTAAAATCTACTCATGAATATTAATTCACTTACATACTAGCTAAATATTTTTAGAAAAAATTTCAATTTTTTAAAAACAAAGACTCCTAAACACCTAAAAGAACTAAGGAAAAAAAGACTCACCTAAAAAGAACTAAGAAAAGACTCTAAAAAGGAAAATATTGACACAAATTCTATATGAATCTCCCCCATACCTAAATTATGCCATGTCCTCATGCTTGATAATTATGATTTTCATGTATATTTTATATTATTTTTATACCTTTTTTTGACATTTGATTTCTACATGGGTAGTTTTGTTTATGATTTTACATATATATAAGTCAAAAGCAATTTTGGAGAAAAAATTTGAAAATGATGAAGAATAGAGTTACAGTATGCAAATCACTGATACAGAGACCCAGAGATAAATTCAGAGAGTGAAATAGGATCTACATTTGAAGATAAAGAATCCATAAAAATTTCAGAGTCAAAAGTCAATGTCAAAGTCAAACGGTGAATATGCCATTGACCATGGTGGATCCGCCATTGACTGATCAAACAGAGAGCAACACATAATCAGATTTGGATTCTGACAGAATATATTTCAGTATTTTGATCATAACTTTCGCTACAAAAATCTAACTCATATGATTCATGATGCTAGTAAAATATGATTGAAAGGGCTACAACTTTTATACTGACAACTTTTTTCAGTTCAATTATTTGACTGCACATTTTCTACATCTATCATGAGGTAGCTGCAATACAAATCAGGATCAAACTCTGACACCGAGTTGAAGTTTGATTTAGAGTTCTCCTTGTATCTCTTACTGGAATAGGTCTCTAGGGTTTATAATACAACATCTCTTGTAAAACAATAAGCTTTAGAGGAGGAAATACCAAATCATAGAAGAGGTTTTATAATTTAGGTTTTAGTTTATCTCTTGTAAATACTATTTCTTATATAAAATTTTGATTTTGGAGAAAACATTCTGGTGCTTTAGAAGAAGAAGATCAGAGGAGAAGCGGCAACTACGAATTATACATGCTTCCCAATATGGTGTTATCCTTTCTTTTTCTTTTAGTTTACTATATGCAGATTGATATCATGCTTATTATTTTGCTTTGTAATTTCTTTATCATAAACTATCTCCATTGATAGAGCATTGATGTAGGCAATTTATATGAAGATTTAATTTTCTTGCTTTGTGTTAGTTCTATGTTACTACTCAGGTCTTCATGTTAGATTCCATGTATGTTAAGTTTTTTTCACGTTTTAATGTCTATCAGTTGACTGCACTAACTGTATTGATGGCTAAGTTGGAGACCGATAGGAAACAATCTAGCAACGCTTCATAAGATTAGAAACCACTTCCTACAGGCTGAGACCGATAGGAGAAGCATATGTTGTGCAATTTTAAGAGAAAAATCACAGATTGTAATGTTACTTTGGCTAGTAAATTCACTAGATCTATAGATTGTAGGTCCAATTTTAACATTAGATTTAATATTGCTCGATCGAGATTAATTAAAATAGGGTTTTCGATTGTTAACATGAATAGTATTTAGTAACTAGCATAATCAACTTGTTAAATCAAATTATTAAATTGTTAAAATCAATTGCCTTAGTGTTTTTCCTATCCAAGCTAATATATTTTTAGTTTTATTTACTTCTCTATCTTTATCTATCTTTCAAATAAAGATTTGAATTAATATGCCTTTGGTACTTAATAAGATAACAATCTCGTGGGTTCCACACTCTATTTATCACTTTATTACTTGTAAATGATTGGTGAACTTGCCATTCGCCACATCAAGTTTTTGGCGTCATTACCGGGATTGTTTATCTTTGTTAATATCAATACCATTTGACTCTAGTTTACTTTGAAATTTATCTTTATTTTATTTCTATTTCTATTTCTTTTTCTTTTCAGGTCTATGAATTTCAATTATCAATGATCCTCATAAAGGTAAGGAGCCTGAGTGGTGCCATAATTATATGAAAATGCTTGTCGCACCCTTTATCAATACCAGGGCAAAAGAAACAACATAGACCATAGACCAGGAAGATGAGGACATAATATCCTATTAGTAAAATTTCATCAGCAGAAGCCCAAATCACATAGCAGTCCACTGTCTGAACGACCAATTCCCCGTCCTCCTGATGACTTTGAGAACCATCTTGAACCAGAGTCTCCTCCATGTCCCTCAAAAAGCATTAAGAACCTGAAATTAAAAAAGTTTTACTCAAAGCTAGAGTTTCTTTCGAAATAAAGAAACTTGACTTGAGTATCTACACTTTTGATGAGATACCGATTGATCAATATTTTGAAGAAACTTTACTTGATGAATCTACAAGTTTAAATTATTTCAAGTATTGTTCTAACATATTAGATGTGTCTTTTCACAGGTTGAAGATGCTTTACCGCATGATGATGAATAGATGATCCATTACATGCAAAGTTTACAGAGGACCAATCAAAAGAAACATAAGCTGAAGTTCAGAAAGACAAAAACCAAATTAGAGAGGATTCGAGCTAAGTTGATGAAGAGATTGAGCTCCTCCAAATCTCCTCTAAAGAAAATGCATTAGGAAAACGGCAAGCGTTCTCGTGGGTGGAATCGATGAATCAAGGTAAGTAGATAATTTGTTGTAAATATGTTTTTTTTTCTTCACCTCGTCCCAGGACCAGTGTTTTAAATCAGAGAAACAAAGATACAAGATGAACAACCAAGATGGAGGAAACATGTTAGAAAAAATACCAAGATCATCAGAGAAGATGGATGGCGGAATAGCCATCCAGACGGCTGATTCACTGTGAAAAATGGACCCAAGTCCTGAAGTTTTTCCTAGTTGATTTTTTCCCACTTTAATAATGTTTATGATTTTCATTTTCTGGAAATTCTATACATGTGGGTAGTTTCTGATTGATGATTACATGGTTTCACGATAATTTGAAATGTTTACCTGATTTTTGGGGATTGAAATTTCTTTACTGAATTTAGGTGTTACTATTCATCCTATTGTGCATGAGGGTATGACATGGTTCAAGTATGAGGGAGGAGCTTAAATTTTTTTTTTTGAGGTTTTTGTTAAAATTTTTAATTTTCTTTTAATTATTTTTCTTCTTTATATTTAGGTTAGAATTTTTTTATTTTTATTTTATCTGTTCTATAGGTTAGATTTTATTTTTCTTCTTAGAATTTTTTTAAAATTTTTCTTCTACTAACTGATTTTTTTTAAATTTTCAGTAACATTATCTAGTTTTAAAGGATTTAGTGACCATATAGTTTGAATTGGATAGGGATATTAATTTGATAGATTCCTTAAGTTTTTGAGAAGAGATGAAAAATCAGAAATTGAATGCCATCTAAAATTTATTTACGTGATTATGCATCTTGCCCACAGTTACGCATTTGTTTAAACTTGAGATGATGAGGATAACTTAATACTTAAAAAAATATTGATATATATATATAATATATATATATATATATATATATATATATATATATATATATATATATATATATATATATATAGTGAGTTGATCCCTAAGAACGGTTCTCACGAATTCATGTGAGAATTTTCACGTGGGCCGTCGGATCTGATAGAGATCTAGTTTTATTTGATTTGATCTATCAGATCTGACGACCCACGTGAAAGTTCTCACAGAAATCCGTGAGAACCGTTCTTAAAGAATCAGCTCCCTCTATATATATATATATATATATATATATATATATATATATATATATATATATATATATATTATATATATATATATATATATGGGGTTACTGTACCTCAGCCGGCAGGCTGAGAGAGTTCTCTCAGCCGGCGGACGTGGCATCATCACCGCCCCATATCTATCATAAATTTTGGCGGACAAAATACTGAAAAATCCCGCCCAATTTAATGTCAGTCACCTCAACATTGTATTTTCCGAAAATACCCTCCCTCACAACTTTCTACCTTATGTAAAAAAGTTGGCTTTCAAAAAAATTTACAGCTCTAAAATTTCAACCGGCGATTCTGACCCAATTAGTTATTTTCTTTCACAAATTTGATCCGTTTTTAAAAAAATATATTTGCAACTGATGGCGCCTAAGAAATCATCCGTCGAAAAAGGTACTACAAAAAATGATATTTTCAAAAATTTTAGCGTTTGTGTATTTTAATAGTTTTAAATTTTTCTAGATTTATTTCCGAGGTCGCAATTTTTTATTTTTTTTTAAATCTTGGAACCATGGTCGCAATTAAGAAAGAGATTTTGAAAATTTAGATGACGAATAAATTTTTAAATTTATAAATTTTGTAACACGACGATAAAGGTCCTATTTTTTTCAAAATTTTTTTATTTCCTTCTATTTTTACTATGTCGCAGTATTTCAAAAAAGTGATGTGCATACACTGCATTCGACCTCGGTCGCAGTTGATAAATTATAGTTTCAGATTTGTGCGACTTTGGAATTTTTTTTTGGACCTTTCTTGTAGCCGAATGCGACGTTGGTCGCATATATGAAACTTACTTTTTTTTTTCTTACATACTGACGACATGGGTCGCAATTGTTTAAATATGAGTTGTCGTCTCTTGCGACCAAGGTCGCAGTGTATTTAACGTCATTTGTTTTATCATACTTGGGTCGCAGTTGTTTCTGATTGCACTATAGTCTGATGCGACCTTGGTCGCAGTGTCGACCCGGGTCGCATTTGTTTCTGATTGCACTGTAGTCTTATGCGACCTTGGTCGCAGTGTCGACCCGGGTAGCATTTTTCTTATTGCACTGTAGTCTTATGCGACCTTGGTCGCAGTGCGGTCTTGTGGTCGCAGCTGTTTTTTATTGCACAGTAGTCTTTTGCGACCTTGGTCGCAGTGTCGACCCTGGTCAGAGTTCTTTCTGATTGCACTGTAGTCTTATGCGACCTTGGTCGCAGTGTCGTCCCTGGCCCAAGTTTATGTTTACAATGTATGACTGCGACCGTGGTCGCAGTTTATAAAAAATATATAAAAAAAATATGCTTTTTAAAAACATTGGTCGCAGTATATGATTGCACTGTAGTCTTATGCGACACTGATCGCAGTGTCGTCCGGGTGCAAGTTGTTTGTGTTTGCATTGTATGACTGCGACCGAAGTCGCAGTTTATTAAAAACAAATATGCCTTTTACCCCCTTATAATTTTTAAATGATCATTGATCTGAACTGTTTAATTTTTCTTATTATGTAGGTAAAAAACAGATAAAGGTTCGTCCTCTGAGATCAAGCCTGAAACCTATGTGCGAGTTCATGAAGAAATTTAAAAAGTACATTCAAGCAGATTTCGTAGAGGCGATGAACAATACCCCATTTGGCCCAATCTTCATGGCGTTCTACAATGAAGAATTTGGGGCTGAAAAGGGTCTAAAATCAAACGTTGCTGTACTGCGTATTTTAGACCAGTATGATAGGGATACAAGGACCTTTAGAATTAGGGGCAAACAGATTGAGTTAACAGTGGAGGGATGTTGCCCTCACATTTGGTCTACCTATCATTGGGGCAAATTTTGAGATGAATAAAACATGTACGATGAAAGATAGAGGGGTGATAAAACATTATTTCCCCAATATAAAGAAGATCACTAAAGTATCCATTGAAGATTCTTTGGATGATCTTCTTGTCAAGAAGAGGTAGAGAGGTGAATTCGATGTGACACAGGATGAACAGCTTGAGCAGCAATTGACTTTACATGAAATTATAAGAGACATTCAAAGACTTGCAGCTCAAGACTTTACCACATTAATCATCCTATACATGTCGGCCACTCTTTTCTTCTCTGGCAGTAAATACACGGTGCCGTGGTATATTGTGGAACAGATGCCAATATGCAGCTGATGAGGACAATATGCTGGGCAAAAGCTGTTTGGCAATTCCTGATTGAGTCAATGGACATTTCAGGCAAACCACGTACAAGCTGCAAGGATGCTCCGTGCAAATAATTGTAAGTACAAATCTCATATTTGGCTAACATTGTATGAAATTTGCCCAAAAAAATTGTGAATATTTGTCTAAACTAATTTAATTTTCCTTTTTTGCAGTATTGGCTATGTGAGAGGGCTCCTATTTTTGAGCCGAGGTCTGGTTTGGAGGACATAACCCCACGCGTTTTAAGATGGGACCTCCAAAATATTAGTAGATCTCTACTTGAAGTTGATCTAAATGAGATTGACAGCAATATTGTAAGATAGACTTCTTTTTATGTTCAGTACAAATAAAATTAGACCATAGTCGCAGTATTGAGCTGCACCTTTCGCAGTTCGTTTGTGCCTGACAAACAATGTGCGGCCATGGTCGCATTCTCCTGAAAATACCTTTTACATGGAATGCGACCTGTTGGCCCAAAGGCCTATCACCCTAGTTTTGATGATGATCAACTCATGAAGTTATGTTTACTAATGATTTTGTGTTTAATTAGTGACAGATTTGTTATCAAGATCTTAGTAGGTGTGGAGCTTCAATAAAGGATTTAAAGTCAAGTTTTGGAGCTAGCACGGTTGATTCAAGAGCTTGTGCATCAAGATCACATCAAGTACTCAAGAGGAGTCTAGCTCTATGGATCGAGTTTGGACCAAGTCAAGAAGATGAGAAGCCTTCAAGTGAAGATTTCAAGAAGATGAAGACTTGTGTCTAGGTATAAGATTTTGTTTTTGTTTTAGTTAAAAATGTAAAGGATAGATAGTTGTTGGATTGCTCAAGTTCATATCACACACACACTCTTGATTTAATTGTCTTTTCATAAAAGATTTTTTAGTTTAGAAAAGATTTTTCATTTTGAAAAATACAAGTTTGGTTTTTTGGTGTTTCTCATGTACTTATCTTTTAACCAAACCAAGTTTAGAGATTTATGACAAAAACATAGATATTTCATCTTGATTGTGTAGTGGATCATATCCATACACACTATGCCTTAAAATGAATTATAATATCTTGTTTTTGTATTTGAAGATGTTTTGGAAAAACAAAGTTAGAAAACATGTTTTGAAAATACAGTTTTTATCTTGAGCCAAATATTTCCAACTTACAAAAATAGTGCAATCTTTTATAACATGCCTTGATTTTGTGCAAGCATGTTTGTATATCAAAGTATATTGGTTAAACTATTTTTGTAGATTTTTATGTATTTTATGGGATTTTATTTGAGCCAAAAAGACCATGTTTTAAATCCCAGAAAATTGTTTCAGGCTTCGTATTAGTCGACTAGTGACCTTTAATAGTCGACTAATACAGGAGTCGGCCGACCGGACCGGTCGACTGACGTGCACAAACGTGCACGCCTAAGTGTACTGGAGGACGGCCGACCGTGCCGGTCGACCGCTCCAGAGAGCAGAGCTCTCTGGAAAGTTCGGCCGACCGCGCCGGTCGACCGACAGAGAGTTAGACTCTCAGCTCCAGTGGGTCGGTCGACCCGGGCGGTCGACCGTGGCTCCAACGGTCAGAAATCCGACCGTTGGCGGTCGACCGCGTCGGTCGACTGGCAGCTCTGACAGACCCCAACGGCTAGTTTTCTGCCAGTTTATAAATTGGGGGTCTTGTCATTGTTTTGAGCTAAGTTTTTCAAGTGGGTTTTCACCAGTTTTTCCTGAACTATTTAGAGGTTTTTCTCCACTTGATTTAGAGCAAATATTTCCAATCAAAAGGAGAGATTTATCAAGAGTGTTTAAAAGAGAATTTCTTGAGTTTTTTCTCCACCACTCTCATCCTAGTTTTTCTCACACCACACTTGAGCTATCCATTGATTATTCATCCTATAGGTGTGTTGTAGTGAGAGCCTTTAGGTGATCAAAGTGTTGTGATCACCAAAGATCTTTTCTTTGTTCTTTGAGGAGACGGGCAAGTGTGCTCGTGATTGTTTGGGTCCTAGTGAGGACTTGGTGTTTTCGGGTTCGGGTGCGAACTGGTGTTTGAGGTGCGGCCTCGGCGAGCCGGTGGGCTTGCGGTGTGTACGGGACTAGGAGTCCGAGGGCTTGTAGGTGTTGCGGCACCGAGGAGAGATCCATCGGGATTGTGCATAGTGGAAATCCTTCGTGTGTCGAAGGCGAGGATGTAGAGCAAGTGTGCTCGAACCTCGAAACAAACCTTTGTGTTTGCGATTGCTCTCTCTCTCTCTCTCTCTCTCTCTCTCTTTGTCTCTTGTTTATATCTTGCATTCAATTATTGTCTATCTTTATATGCTTGATATATTCATTAGTGCTTAATTGATATACTTGCGTGGGATTGTTTGCTAACACTTGTATTCAACAAGAGAGCCAACGCGGCACCTCAACCCATTCAAGGGAATCTAGAGGAGTTTGTTCAGAGCCCTTCACGGGGAATTCGGCAACACTCTTGTGTTATACATAGTGTTTAGTGTAAAAAGTTTTATTTGGTCATAATTAGCTTCCGCATTATTTGCATCATTCATCTTTAAGTGACCAGTAGATTAGCCTTCACCTATTCACCCCCCTCTAGGTGAACTTACAATTGGTATCAGAGCTTGGTACTCTGATTTGGTCTAACAACCTAGAGTAAAAGATCCTCATTTTAGGCTAATCACAATATTTGTACACACACCATGGACTTCATGTCACCACCCACCTTTGACATTCTTAACATCCAAATTTGAAAGGTTAAGATGTCATTGTACCTCAAGGCCTAGGTTATCATGTTTATCTTGCCATCACTAATAGTGATTATTGTTTATATGGTAAGAATATTGAGGCTAACTCAAAAGCCCTTCATGCTCTTAAATCAACCCTAAATGTTGATTATTTGTCTAGGGTTTCTAATGATGAATCGGCTTTTGTAGTTTGGAACACCCTCCTCTCCCTTGGTGAA
This sequence comes from Agave tequilana, assembly GCA_038442645.1. Classification (NCBI taxonomy): domain Eukaryota; kingdom Viridiplantae; phylum Streptophyta; class Magnoliopsida; order Asparagales; family Asparagaceae; genus Agave; species Agave tequilana. Next base: position 53,297 of record JAVJIF010013195.1, read on the forward strand.
AATGATCAATACTATGCGGGGAGCGATTCGGACGTTGGAAGCGACATCTCCAATGTGTGCTACATGTCCAAGGGATAACCCCCTTGAGGTAACTACCGAATCCGAGGATGAGGATGTAGACATGTCATATGATGAGCTATCTACTTTTTGTCATCTATTGCTTGAAAAGTATGACATGATTAAGAAAGAAAATAAAAATTTGAAAAAGAATATTGCTTGCATGCATAAAGAACATGATTCATTTAGGAATAACATTGCATGCTTAGAAAAAGAAAATAATGTTTTGAAAAATGAAAATGTTTCCCTTATGTCTAAATTAAATGATTTGTGTGAAGGGAACACTATTTTGGAAGACAAAATTATTTTGGTGGAAAGTCAAAAGGAAATTGTTTTTCAAGAAAATAACTCTTTGAAAAAGAAAATTTTTGAAAAGGAAAAGGAAGAAGAAAAAGTTTTTAAAGAGAAAATGATTCTTTATCTCATCATGCTTTACATGCTACCACTAATGAGATAAATATGTTGAAAAATAAAATAGATAGTTTGAGCTCTAATTTGAGCACATGTGCATTCAATCATACTAAGTTGGAGTCTTTGTTTGCAAAGAAACAAACTCCTCATGTTCATGCACATCACTCTCATCATGCATTTGCTTATGTTGCACGTCATGACCACACACATACACATAAGCAACCTAAGGTGTACAAATGTACACATTGTGGCCACAAAGGCCATCTAGCAAAATTTTGTTTTGATAAGTTGCATGTTTCAAATTTTGCTAATAAAAATGTTTGGGTGCCTTATTACAAGACTAACCCCAAAGGACCCAAGAAAATATGGGTACCAAAGTCCCCACCTTTTATTTTTGATGTAGGTGAGGGATCTCACAAGACGTGAGAGATTTGGTGCCTTGGTGGTGGTTGCACGTGGACTAGATGGACATATTTTTGATGCACCGCGATCAAGGAGTTTTGGTGGGAAAGACACCATGCTTGGAGCTTTGGAGTTGGTAACAATCTCTAAACTCCTACTTTTTAATGTTCATGCTTGTTCATTCATGATATTTTTAGCATGATCATGTTTTATTTGTTTTTGTGCTTCATGTGGTATGAACTAGTTTAAATATAGATTTATCAAAACTTGGATTTATACATGTACAAGTAGTGAGCCACATTTGATTCATATACGTTTGCACATCATTGTTCACTTGTACTCACTTTATACACATGTATAGGTTAGTTTTGATGATTCTTTCATTTATACATGTTTTGCCAATTTTCATGTTTTTACTTCATGTATATGTATTTTTAATTCAAATCTAATAAATATACATGTATATCCAGTTTGAGTCTCTTGCCTTCATGCAAATACTATTAATAGACTCGTTTTATGTTTGGGATATGTATGTGTATTGTTAGATTTAGATAAATCATACATATACCTAGAAGTTTGTTTGTTTTAATGAAAAATAATTTTTCATATTTTTTTGTGACTTATGATCTTTTTGAGCTTCAATGCCCATTTTCATGATAATGCTAAACACATGAATTTTGAACACTCATCTTTTACTTTTCAAGATAATTTTGAGCTTTATGGACTATGAGTGATTAAACTTTTATGTATTTAGTATGATTCATGAAATATATATACTTTGATTTCATGTTTTTGAAGGATCTTTAACTAGTTTTTTCAAAAATTATTTTAACTAGTTAATTATTCTTCAGTTGGTAGAGTTTTCAAACAAAGCTTATTTTTAAAATCTATTTTTGAAAACCCCTACCTTCAATGGGAGGATGGATGGGCGATTATGCCTTGTATGCTTCATTGACAAATCTTTTACCTTGTGCATATCAAGGGATGGTAGGTTATGAGTTATATACTTGATCTCATTGTTATGTCAATTGGTATCATTGAATCGTTTCAATTGGTATCAATATGAACTTATTTTGTATATTCTCATATTTTGTTTCTTATATATGTATGTATCAATTTCACTGGTATACTCATTTTTCATACATATATATGAGTTTCATGTGCTTAACTTCAATTGGTTCACACTTTTAAAAAAGCACAAAGTCTATGATGAAAAATAAATTTTTTTGATCATTATGTCTACCATTGATATCAATATGCTACAACTTCATATTTGTTAAATTTCAATTGGTATCAATATGTTTTACAATAATGATTATTTTCAATTTGGTATCTTAAAAATTTAATTGTTTTACAAGAGCTCTGATACCTTAAAAATTTTTTTAAGAAAAAATTAATTAAAAAAACATATTGTTGATATGTTTGATTTGACCCCTTATTGATCTCTTTGTTTATGACAAAAAAAGGGGAGAAAAAATTTGTTTGATTTGATTTTACTTTGAACCCTTTGTTGATGATTGACAAAAAGGGGGAGAAGAATTTGAGGTTTATATGCATGTTGAGTAATATTTATATTTATGCATATATGTTTTTGTTTGTTTTGCAATTAGGAGCAAAAGATTTGATTTGTTTTATCTCCATTTGCATGCATGTCAAAGATTTGATTTGTTTTATCTCCATTTGCATACATGTCTATGAGCTTCATTGCATATATTTATTATTTTGTGTTATGCATGAGTTAAGGGGAGCTTCTTTGAAGCTTTACTTTAATCCATGCATATATAACTCCATGAGTTTTGTCATCATCAAAAAGGGGGAGATTGTTGGCCCAAAGGCCTATCACCCTAGTTTTGATGATGATCAACTCATGAAGTTATGTTTACTAATGATCTTGTGTTTAATTAGTGACAGATTTGTTATCAAGATCTTAGTAGGTGTGGAGCTTCAATAAAGGATTTAAAGTCAAGTTTTGGAGCTAGCACCGGTTGATTCAAGAGCTTGTGCATCAAGATCACATCAAATACTCAAGAGGAGTCTAGCTCTATGGATCGAGTCTCGACCAAGTCAAGAAGATGAGAAGCCTTCAAGTGAAGACTTCAAGAAGTGAAGACTTGTGTCTAGGTATAAGATTTTATTTTTGTTTTAGTTAAAATGTAAAGGATAGTTAGTTGTTGGATTGCTCAAGTTCATATCACACACACACTCTTGATTTAATTGTCTTTTCATAAAAGATTTTTAGTTTAGAAAAGATTTTTCATTTTGAAAAATACAAGTTTGGTTTTTGGTATTTCTCATGTACTTATCTTTTAACCAAAACCAAGTTTAGAGATTTATGACAAAAACATAGATATTTCATCTTGATTGTGTAGTGGATCATATCCATACAAACTATGCCTTAAAATGAATTATAATATCTTGTTTTTGTATTTGAAGATGTTTTGGAATAACAAAGTTAGAAAACATGTTTTGGAAAATACAGTTTTTATCTTGAGCCAAATATTTTCAACTTACAAAAATAGTCCAATCTTTTATAACATGCCTTGATTTTGTGCAAGCATGTTTGTATATCAAAGTATATTGGTTAAACTATTTTTGTAGATTTTTATGTATTTTATGGGATTTTATTTGAGCCAAAAAGACCATGTTTTAAATCCCAGAAAATTGTTTCAGGCTTCGTATTAGTCGACTAATACAGGAGTCGGCCGACCGGACCGGTATACCGACGTGCACAAACGTGCACGCCTAAGTGTACTGGAGGACGGCCGACCGTGCCGGTCGACCGCTCCACTGGAAAGTTCGGCCGACCGCGCCGGTCGACCGACAGAGAGTTAGACTCTCAGCTCCAGTGGGTCGGTCGACCCGGGCAATCGACCGTGGCTCCAACGGTCAGAAATCCGACCGTTAGCGGTCGACCGCGCCGGTCGACCGACAGCTCTGACAGACCCCAACGGCTAGTTTTCTGGCAGCCTATAAATTGGGGGTCTTGTCATTATTTTGAGCTAAGCTTTTCAAGTGGGTTTTCACCAGTTTTTCCTGAACTATTTAGAGGTTTTTCTCCACTTGATTTAGAGCAAATATTTCCAATCAAAAGGAGAGATTTATCAAGAGTGTTTAAAAGAGAATTTCTTGAGGTTTTTCTCCACCACTCTCATCCTAGTTTTTCTCACACCACACTTAAGCTATCCATTGATTATTCATCCTATAGGTGTGTTGTAGTGAGAGCCTTTAGGTGATCAAAGTGTTGTGATCACCAAAGATCTTTTCTTTGTTCTTTGAGGAGACGGGCAAGTGTGCTCGTGATTGTTTGGGTCCTAGTGAGGACTTGGTGTTTTAGGGTTCGGGTGCGAACTTGTGTTTGAGGTGCGGCCTCGGCGAGCCGGTGGGCTTGCGGTGTGTACGGGACTAGGGAGTCCGAGGGCTTGTAGGTGTTGCGGCACCGAGGAGAGATCCATCGGGATCATGCATAGTGGAAATCCTTCGTGTGTCGAAGGCGAGGATGTAGAGCAAGTGTGCTCGAACCTCGAAACAAACCCTTTGTGTTTGCGATTGCTCTCTCTCTCTCTCTTTGTCTCTTGTTTATATCTTGCATTCAATTATTGTCTATCTTTATATGATTGATATATTCATTTGTGCTTAATTGATATACTTGCGTGGGATTGTTTGCTAACACTTGTATTCAACCAAGAGAGCCAACGCGGCACCTCAACCCATTCAATGGAAATCTAGAGGAGTTTGTCCAGAGCCCTTCACGGGGAATTCGGCAACACTCTTGTGTTATACATAGTGTTTAGTGTAAAAAGTTTTATTTGGTCATAATTGCTTTTAGCTTCCGCATTATTTGCATCATTCATCTTTAAGTGACCATTAGATTAGCCTTCACCTATTCACCCACCCCCTCTAGGTGAACCCTTCACGACCATGGTCGCAGTGTTGAGCTGCATGGCTTGGCAGATAATTTTGGCATGACAAACATACTGCGACCATGGTCGCATTCTTTTCAAAAATACTTCATAAATAAACTGCGACCATGGTCGCAGTATCATTATTTTATTGTTTTATTTTTAACTTACCTTTTTCTGTTTATTTTCAGATTTTGAATCGAATGGCCAACATGTCTATTGCTGAAAAAAATATGGTTGGCCTTCCTATTGAAGGGGAAGAGGAGGAGGAAGAAGAAGAAGCAGAAGATGAAGATGAAGATGAAGAAGGAGAAGAAGAAGAAGGAGATGAAGGAGGCCATACATATAATGAAGCTTACATCCCGACGGAAAAGGAGCCAGAACCGGCTGAAACGAGTGAGCAAGAACCAGTTTTTGAAGGTTATTTGTCACCTCCACCGGATGTTCAAGCAGAAGAAATAAAATAATTGAGGTCTCAAAATCAGTACTTGAGAGAATATATTTCTCAGCTTGAAAAAAAATTGAAAGTATGGAGACTGAGAACAGACTCAAGGCTGAATTAAAATTAAAAAGGAGAGAAAAAAGAGAGAAGAAAAAACAAAAAAGGCAGCAGAAGAAATTAAAAGAAGAAGAGCTGCTGAGAGCAGCCGCTGCTGCGAAGAAGGAGAAGGAGAAGAAAGGGAAGAAAAGAAGGAAAAGGAGAAGAGGAGGAGAGAAGTGGAGGAGAAGGAGAATAGAAGAAGGGAAGAGGAGGAGAATGAAAGGAGAATGAGGGAAGAAGAGGAGAAGGAAAAGATGAGGAGGGAAAAGGAGGAGTAGGAAAAGGAGGAGAGGAGGAGGGAAGAGGAGGCACAGGAGAGGAGGAGGAGGGAAGAGGAAGAGAATGAGAAGAGGAGGAAGGTGTTGGAGGAGTTAAAGAAGAAGAGGGAGGAAAAGAGGAAGTGGCGGAAGAGGAAATTAGAAGGAAGGGTGAAGAGGAAAAGGAGCACAAAAGAATGAAGGAACAGATAGAGAAGCAGGCTGAAGAGGAGAAGAAGAAAAAACTAGAAGAGAATAAAATCATGGGTTCTGAATCTATTTTAAATATTCTTGGAGAAGATATGCCAAGTTTTTCTCTGAATATAACTCAAATGATTCAAGAAATCCAAAGAGATAGAGCTTCTGAAGAAGAAATTCAAGAACATACTCCGCCTCAGAAGCAATCCTCAAAAGAAGCTGTTTTAGAATACTCTAAAGGAACGATAGAAAGGGGAGTCAAAGAACGCAAGCGCGCTGAAAGAGATCGCGATGACTCCGACTTTGTTTATTCAAAACAGAAGAAGAAAAAAATGAACATCCTCTTCCACAGCCTGCGGCTATGAGTTCTGCCGCTGGTTTCGGCGACAAAGAGATTTCCTCTACTGAGCCAAAATCGAGAGAATTGACCGAAACCAGAGCATACAGAATTCTGCAGCCCCATCAACAAGCTCTTATAAAAAATTTCTTCGACAAGTCCTTCTCTGAGTAAGTTAATTCATATCAAAAAATTTGTTATACCTTTATATAAGAACAATTAAATTACTAACTTTGTTTTGAATATCTTGCAGTTCTACTGCGTATCAGGATACCGACAACGGAATCATTATTACAAGGAATGACATTGAGGACCTGATATTCTGTAGAGACTTAGATGCAAATATAATTCATTTCTACATGCAGCATCTAGAGAAGGGAAAAGGATTAAAAAGCATATTCTTCCGGAGCGAAGCTTGAGTAAAAATCTACTTTCTCCTTTACGGTTTACTGTAATATCAATTGTGGAACAGATTACTTATATTCTCTATCTATGTGTAGGCATGTACTGCGACTAAGGTCGCAGCTGCGCCTAAGGTCGCAGTTTATAATTAAAATGTACTGCTACTAACTAATGTACTGCGACTAAAGTCGCAGTTTATAATTAAAATGTATTGCGACTTAACTCATGTTCTCTATCTGTGTAGGCATGTACTGCGACTTAGGTTGCAGTTTATAATTAAAATGTATTGCGACTAACTCATATTCTCTGTGTAGGCATGTACTGCGACTATGGTCGCAGCTGCGACTAAGGTCGTACTATCTCATGTACTGCGACTAGGGTCGCAGTTTATAATTAAGATGTATTGCAACTAACTCATGTACTGCGACTAAGGTCGCAGTTTAAAATATGTTAATAAGAAACGCTGCGACCTTGATCGCAGTGTCTTGTCTTGACTTAATGACTTCTTATTTTAATTAATTTTTTCTTATATTTTAAATTCATTTTGTATTTATTTATTTTTTTCTTTTCCGCAGCACGGTGTTGTAAATAAAAATGAAGATTTGGAAGATCATTGCATCAAGCAGAAGCTGTTGAAAAACTGGACAGCTGATGTGCAGTACATGTTCTTCCCGATCAATCACAAACATAGTGCCGACGAACCCGGATTTCACTGGACCTTGTTGGTATTTGATGCTGATACACAAGAGTGGATTTTTTACAACTCTTTGGTTCCAGCTGACAAAAAAAGTAGTATATTACAGCTTTACCAAAAAGATGCAAGAACAATAGTGAGTTGAAATTTAATATTTCGATTACTGGAAACTGGCATTTAATTTTATTAATACTAATTTTTTGTTTCTATTGACATTGCAGAAAGAAAGATTAATACAGATTTTTCAGATTGATTTCAATAAATTAATGAGAAAAATAAAAATAAAGTACACAGATGCCCCCAACAACCAAACAGGTATATAATTTTTTGACATCTCCTTACCTTTCATATTTTCTACCTTTTTTCAATAATAAAATCTAATTTCATTTAATGATTACTCTGTGGAATTTTCAGTGTTGATTGCGCTGTATATGTATGCAAGTACATGGAAAGCATAGCGTCTGGTAGTCCAGCAGTTGTTGATACTATTACGGATGCCGATGTACAGAGACTAAGAAGTGAGCTTGCATACATGATACTTGCAGATAGAGAGAAGAGTTGGGATGAAGAAACAGAAATGATACGAAGGATAAAATTTGAAGACTGACAGTTGACAAATTATTGATAACACAATTTTTTATTTTATAAATGTAAAAATAATTGCAATTGCAATTCATTAAATAATTTTTTTGTTTTATTGATTTAATTTATAAACATTTCTATACATTTATTTATTATAAGTTCCATTGATTATTTCCAATCTACATTTGTTACACCTTGGATTTTACTATTGCGTATTGATATTAGAAACAAACATACGTTCAGCAATTGTACTGCGACCAAAATCGCAGTAATGACTTGTTTGAGTTACAGCGTTTTCTTATACGGCGATACTTTAATCGAGACAGCGATAATGGTCGCAGTTACTTAATCATTTATCAGTTTCCAATGCGACTATGGTCGCAATAATGAAATGTTTTGGAGTTCAAAGTAATTTAAAGTTATAGTGTATTAACTTTTAAACTGTTTTGGATAACTGAACAGTCACCTAGGAAGTATACAATTTTTGGGAAAAGGTAGAAAATAAATTTGGGAGATATTCACGTGGTCCAAGGGATTAGGTAGAAAATGCTGTACAATTGTTACAAATCTTCATTTAACTATTTTACGCTAAACGAATATACTGCGACCAAGGTCACAGTTAATAATTAAATTATTTCACCCGAAAAGTAAATTTTAAAATGAAGGTTGCGACTTTGGTCGTAGTTCCTGGCAGAAGTCTTAATAAAACAACAAAACTGCGACCTTGGTCGCAGTTGGTGGCGGGAGTCTTAATCAAAAATAATACTGCGACCTTGGTCGCTATGCATGTTAATATAATGGAAACACCTACCTAACGTACTGCGACCTTAGTCGCAGTCCATGTAATGCGACTCTAGATTGCAATTGCTGGCCATCTTTATTAATAACAACACTGCGACCTTGGTCGCAATTAACCATGTAAACTGCTACCAAAGTTTCTGACTAACGTAGCAGTTTAAATGTACGCTGCGACCAAAGTCTCTGACTACATTATATACAAAAAAATTAAACTATAAAGTAGAATTTTGTAGCAGTAAAACTTTAAAGTACAACTACATACAAAATAATACAGTAGAAATCAAAGAATGATAATAAATCTGATTATAATGACACGCCAGTGACGGACTGCGACTTAATCTCTCTACACTATGCGACCATGGTCGCACTTCATAAAAAGATGAAGTCTTTGTTCCTTCGAGATGGAGGCAACCCAAACCTACTTCTTCTGCCAATAAAAAATAAATAGTAAGAATTTTAAAGATTAATCGGTATAAAAAATGACTAACAGGTTTAATGTAATACCAGTAACGGACAACCAGTCCTGTAATGGCCCAGCTCTTGGCAGTTACCACATCTTCGATGCTTAACTTCCTTCTGATATATAGAATCTTCAAAACCAGACTTTAGCCTGGATGCAGCTCTAGGCCTCTCCTTGGTTGGTACAGGACCAATTGGATCACGTATATTCAATTCTTCACCATCTCGCAATATGACAACGGATCCACTGGAACCAACCGCAGTTTTAGGCTGTGATGAATGATCATTTCCTGACATGGCTCTGTATTCTCTAGTGGTATCTTGGGCAAAACTTTCCAAAACTGCCTCCAACTTTGAAAGATTTTCATCAGAATCAGCGATCATCTCAAGTAAATTTTGAACGAATTGTCCACAATCTAGCCGTCCGTGGAGTGCCCTGACTGGGAAAAGGCTTCATGCCATTTTCAATTGCAACATTTTTGTAACGAGCATCCAACCTCCATCTCTGAAATATATATGATTCCGGTATATGTGTAACGTGATTGCGCCACAAAATACACAGAATATGTCTACATAGGATACCCTCTATTTCAAATAACGAGCAACTACAAGAAACATGAAGTTCCTCGCGCTTATCATAACTGACCTTTTCCCAGTTGTCTTTTGATTCTGAAAAATTACCAACCAAATATATTGATCCAGGTTTGTCATGTTCCACATCTTCTGAAAATAGTGTCATTACAACTGCCCATTCCTTTAGGAACAACTGAAAAATCTTCGGTGTATACAACTTCGAAACCTGTATCTCATATGGATTGGATGTACAATTGGGCACAGAATTCAAACCCCTAAAATCTTGAAGAGATTCAGATGTATGACGGGAAGCAACAGCTTTATCATATTGGTGAACAAATTCCACTAGTTTAGTGTTTGAGTTAACAAAACCATCAAAGAAGGAATTAATACTCTCGGACCTCTGACTGGTTGTCATTCCAGCACAGAAAACATCCTTGAGATATGCATTAACCCAATGTCCACGGGTCTGTACATCTTCATCAACCAACTGTCATCTTCTTCTTCTAACTGATATTTTTCATTCATCAGACGCCATCGTTCCTCACAAGTACTTATATCGCGGGAGGTGTACCAAGCATGGAAATCGGAGACCATATCTTCTCCATACTTGTTTGACATTGGGATTTGTTGCTCGGCAATATGCTTCCGCACATGCCAGAAACAGTAACGGTGCCGAGAAGTTGGGTAAATAATCTTGATGGCGTCACCAATCTGCGCATCCTGATCAGTAATAATCAGCTTCGGTTCAACTCCATGCATGCGCTTGAGCCATTTTTGGAATAACCAAACAAAAGTATCCCTCTGCTCATCAGCAAGCAATGCACAGCCGAACAAAATTGACTGCCGGTGATGATTTACTCCAGTGAATGGAGCAAATGGCAAGCTCAAGTGATTAGTTCTGTATGTTGTGTCAAAAACGATCACATCACGGAACCTCAGATACGAGGAAATAGCTCTTCCATCAGCCCAAAAAATGCTTCTAAGTGTGCCCGCGTTATCGATTTCACTTGAAAAGAAAAATTCTGGATCGGTCTCGGCTTTCTCTTGAAAATATTTGATAATAGCAATAAACTCATGACCGCAGTTATTTCTACGTTGACGAGTGAAATTAATAACTTGTTGAGGGCTCACTTCTTCACAGCCTTCTCCCTGGCTCATTGCATTCACAACGCGGGAAATATTTGAAGGCCGCATTCCAACATCAACCAGATTGCTCATAATGCTTCTGCTAATTTTTGAACGATGATTCTGGTGAGAGTAATGGTGATGTACCTTATCCGGGCTTGACAATTCATGTGAATGACTATCAACAAATTTTGTGATAACCCAATGTCTTTTGTCTAAAAAAACGAAGACGGATATGCATCTCAGCAGGACAAGCTACTCTAGTGTTAACTCGACGATGCACTGTAAGCCCCTCTTGTCTTTTGTCACACAACATCTTCAGACCTTCCTTATTGCAGCAAAATTTTCTGCAAATAATCTCATAAGGAGGCTTCCGTGACTTATCTGTACCTTTTCTTCTCACGCTAAAACCTCTATTCCTTGCAAAACAATTGTAGAAATTGTATGCTTCCATACTGACAGGAACTGTTTCCCTATAAACTTATCTGAGCTTCCAGACATTTCTCCATGTGCATTCATATTCTACAAAAAACAATTACACGAATTAAATGAATATAAATATTTTTTAGATATCACTGTATTCTAAAATATAAGTTATATAAATGCGACCAAGGTCGCATAAGAGATGAAAACTATATTACTTCTTATCAAATACTGCGACCAAGGTCGCAGTTATCCGTATGAGAAGAAATCTATATTACTTCTTACTAAAGACTACGACCTAAGTCGCAGTAAATAAAAATAAGATTTCACATACGACATGAAATCTATAATACTCCTTATTGAAGACTGCGACCTAAGTCGCAGTTATCCGTATGTGAAGAAATCTATATTACTCCTTACCAAAGACTGCGACTTAAGTCGCAGTTATCCGTATGTGAAGAAATCTATATTACTCCTTACCAAAGACTGCGACTTAAGTCGCAGTTACCCGTATGTGAAGAAATCTATATTACTCCTTACAAAAGACTGCGACCTAAGAAGCATACCCAAAAAAAAAAGATTTCACAGCCGGAGATTATTTTCAAATAAGATTGCGACCGAATATTAAAACGGTCGCGTTTCTGAAACTTTAAATCATTTGTTATAGGTCGCAGTACCTCATAGACTAAAGAGAAAAATTCAATATTTAATAAATTATTTTTAAAAAAAATGAAACAATTAAACCTGTTGATCGGCATACAAAGATGTCAACCCTTCAAGATTTTCAATATTCTGATAGAAAGTAGAACCAGATGCAATATCTTTCATATTTAGATCGCCAGTAGACTGCTCAGACGTCGACATTAAATATTTTGGAGAAAAAATTGATCTGAAAAGATTTTATATTTTTAGAAAAAAGTTTATCGCAGGCTGAAAAGGAGAAACTAGATCTTTCAAAAAGAGGTAAGGAAATAGGGGGAAAAGTAATTTATATAGAATAACCTAAAACCTATAAAGAGCGGCAAAAAAAAGGGGGGAAAATAATAATAAACAATAAGGAAGGTTACCGAAAGAGTTGCTTTTCATAAGGGGTATTTGGTAATTTAACTTCTTCCTATAAGCGTGCTGCAAGTCAGTGAGGTGACAAATTGAGCCACGTCACCGCAGGCTGAGAGAGTACTCTCAGCCCATAGGCTGATATACATTTCTCTCTCTCTCTCTCTCTCTATATATATATATATATATATATATATATATATATATATATATATATATATATATATATATATATATATATATATAGTATGATGAATCTAAATTATTGATTAGCTAAATACTTTGGCCTCAAGAAGCCTTGGTATTTACGTGAAAGATAATTAGGTAAGTTGAAAAAATGAGTTATATGTATTAACAAGTCTATTAATTAATTAGTGTCTTGCCTCAAGAAGTCTTGATATTTACACGAAAGAGAGTTGGATGTGTTATATATATTAAAAAAAGAACCAAAAAAGTGCTTAAAAGGTAACGACGTGGTAATACTTTGAACTTTTATATTATAAAAAAATTAAGTATGAAAATTTCGAATCAAAGTCCCAAGTAAAGAGCTATCACACATTTACATAGATACATAGGATCAGAAAACTTAGGAAGGATGGTAGGATATGCTAAGATTTGAAATCTCTAGGAAAAGATGGTGTGATTTCTTGATATGAGATTGAACTTGAAAATGATTACTTGAAAACTATTGATCTTATTGACTAGTGACTCTTGTTGAAGACTAGGATAACCTAGGATTTTAATGGCTTGTTGCATGTGCTAAGTGCAACCATGATTTCTACGAAAGCAAGTAAGATTTTTATTCTTGTTTTTAGTTTTAGTTTTTCTTTTTCTTTTTAGATTAGGGTTTTGCTTTAGGACTAGCAAAAGTTAGGAATGGGTGTGATAATTATGATTTTCATGTATATTTTATATTCTTTCTATACCTATTTTTTCCATATTTGATTTTGCGTGGGTAATTTTATTTATGATTTTGCAGATATAAAGTTAAGAAAATTATAGATAAAAACCCAAAAAACATTGAAGAATAAAGTTGCATCATGAAAATCACTGATATAGAGACCCAGCGATGAATTCAGAAAGTGAAATAGGATCTACACTTGAAGAAAAAGAATCCACAAAAATTTCAGAGTCAAAAGTAAAAGTCAAACGGCAGATTCACCATTGACTAATCCGCCATTGACTGGTCAAACAGAGAGCGACACAATATCAGATTTGGATTCAAACTTGAAATATTTTACTATTTTGATCATAACTTTTGCTACAGAAATCCAATTCAGATCATTCAAAATGCTACAAAAAGATGATTGAAAGAGATACAACTTTTATGTTGACAATGTTTTCTAGTTCAATCATTTGACTTCCTGATTTCTGTAATTATCGTGAGCTGGCTGTAATACAAATCAGGATCAAACTCCAACATCGAGTTGAAGTTGGATTTTGAGTTCTCCTTGTATCTCTTACTAGAATAGGTATCTAGAGTTTATAAATATAGCAGCAATCTCTTATCACACAATAAGATTTAGAGGAGGGAATATCAAATCATTGAAGAGTCTTTGTAATTTAGGTTTTAGTTTCTCTCTTTTAAATACTATTTCTTATATATAATTTTGATTTTTGGAGAAGAAATTCTTATGCTTTGAGGAAGAAGATCAGAGAAAAAGCAGTAACTAAGGATTAGACGTGCTTCGCAAACTGGTGTTATCTTTTTCTTTCTCTTTTAATTTACTATATGAAATGAAAATTATATTTATTATTTTGCTTTGTAATTTCTTTATCATGAATTAAATCTTCATAGCTAGTGTATTGATGTAGGTAATTTATATGAATATTTAATCCTGTTGCGTTGTTTTAGTTCTATGTTACTACTCATGTTAGATTTCATGTATGTTAAGTTTCTTTTCCTGTTTTAATGTCTATCAGTTGACTACAACAACTATATATATGGCTAAGTTGGAGACCGACAGGAGATAACCTAGCAACGCTTCATAAGATTAGTAATCACTTCCTACAGGCTGAGACTAATAGGAGAAGTATAGGTTCTGCAATTTTAAGAGAAAAATTACAGATCTTAATTTTGTTTTGGTTAGTAAATTTAATAGTTCAATAAATTGTGGGTTCCATTTTAAAATTAGATTTAATATTGCTCGACAGAGATTATTAATTAAAATAAGATTTTTTTGATTGTTGACATGAGTAGTATGTCATACTAGCACAATCAACTTTTTTAATGGATTATTAAATTGTTGAAATCAATTGCCATAGTATTTTCCTATCCAAAGCCAATATATTTTTAGTTTAGCTTACTTCTCTATCTTTATCCATTTTTCAAATAAAACTTTGTGTTAATACACCTTTGGTACTTAATAAGATAACAATCCTCGTGAGTTCGATACTCTATTCATCAGTTTATTACTTGTAAACGATTGGTGCACTTCTCATTTGTCACATCAATGACAGACTTGAATACAGAGATAAAAAGAATTTAGCATGTTATTCACACATTCAAATACATGCACACCATCATGATGATCACACAATCGAAGCATACAAAAGATATAAAAATGTACCAATATGCTAGAATTATAAATACTCACAATGCACTAGAAAACCCTATTGCGAAGTAACAAAAATACTCCCCGTGTGTGGTGGATGCATCTGAATTTATCCTGTATCACTTACATTAAACTTGGCACATAGGTAAAGAAAGAGATACATAAAGACTCACTAACACTAAAGACTACACTGACTCAAATAACTAAAAGAAAAATAAAAAGACTCATAAATTAAAAGGAAAATAAAAAAATATATATACATAAGTACAACTCTACATCTCCCCACACCTGGATCTTTCTAGGTCTATTCTCTCGAGCTCACTTTTTATCATTCCAATGGGTTCTCTTCAGTAGTGAAATTGGAGAGGTTAATCCTTTTGTCATTTTTCCATTCATTCTCTCCAATTTGATCATTACCTTCCTCAATTTCCTCCTTTTCTTTTCTCCACTTCTGCTCCTCACAAATCGATCATCGTCACACATCTCAATTGGAGCGTTCACAACATAAGTACCTAGAAATTTGAGCTAATCATTGAACATTAGATCAATAATTTTTTTTTTGAGGTGTATAACTAACCAAAGCATCTCTATTTGATTCATTCAAATATATGAGTTCATCTTCAAAAGGGTTTAAACATTTTGGTCTATTAGAAGTTCTTGATTAATATTTTCAAAATATTGAGCATTAATTGGATCATCGAAAGTGAAGATACTCAAATCAAGTTTTCTTTCCTCAAAGGGAAGTTTAAACTTAAGATTCTCAACACTTATTTTCTCATCACTATGATCACGCTCATTCTTAAAAAGTTCATCAAGAAATAAAGGCTCATTGTTCATAAATGCATCCTCACAATTGTACTCAATGTGCTCCATTTTCTCAACATGATTTGATGAAATTTTCTGCTCCTCAACATATATCTTTTTACAAAATTTAGTAGATTTGTCCACAAATTGTTTATCAAGAAGCAAAAGTTTATTATCAGCACATCTATCTTCACAAAAATAATTAACATGCTCCAACAAAAGTGCATGTGCAACCAAATCATTTCTAAACAATTCATCCAAACAAAGAGGAGCATCATCAACTTTGCACACTTTATGCACATGCACAATTTTCTCAACAAGTTTCTCATATTCAAACTCTTCAATTTGATTCATGTGAAATGAAGGAATGGACTCGAAGGGTATCTTGATGGAATGATTAGACATGTCAATATGGTCATCGATTTATTTTTTAGATTTTAAAGTTTGTGCCTGATAAAAATGAATGTGCTCATGAATTGAAGTGGTTTGAATCGGTATTGGCTCAGTAATAGATTGATTATGAAGTAACTCTTTTTTCTTTCTCTCACTAGTCATAGTAGCCATTTGATCATCCATATAATCAAAGGCCTGAGAGCTAAATTTTTCGAATTGAGCTTGGAAGGAAGCTACTTGATTTTCAAATTCTTTTAGAGTCTCCAAACTTTCCAATAATGTGCTTTTCAGTTCCTCATGCTCATTATCAAATCTTCATGATGGGGGTGATGGTTCAGTGTAGGACAAGTCTGATGAATATTTTAGATGTGATTGGTCCCATGAGAGATTCGGGTGGTTTCAACACTCCGCACTAAATTTGAGGGATAAGATTCGCTCGTAGATTCTTGAAATGTGAAACTGATTTTGATCTAGTCCTAACGAAAACCCTATCGAAGGACATTATTATGAAGGATGAGATGAATTATGAATTGATAGCACCAAATAAAAGAATGAGATGAAAAAAATGAGATAGCGTGTTGGATATAGTCATGAATCTCAGAAGTGAGAGTAGTGGATAGAAAGGAGCATATGGCCTATAGAATGGATCATACTCAAATGAGTTTGGATAGGCCATGGGAATATAGTTGATGGAAAGGAAGGGGATTTTGTTTTAATTTTAATTTTAATTTTTATGTTTCTGTGATTTTTTATTTTTTAGTGGAATGAATCAATTAATTTGCATGATATAAGTAATTTAATTTGGAAAGAGATACTTGTTTAATTGCAAGAATTAATCTACTAACCACTAGTAGAACTGAACAATCACTTGGTAGAAAATAGACAATTAAATTCTTATAGCATGAAACTACTTTTAACTAATTGACTAGTTACCTTGCAGATAAAAACAAGTATTCAATAATCTAATTTGAAAGAAAGCAAGTTTTCAAGAATTCAACAACTAACTATTCACATGCAATAATTGATCTAATTAGTTACTTGAAATAATTTGGTTAAAAATTATTTTTGCAAGAAATCAACTAATCTTATCTTAATCAAATAATTATAGCATGAAATATTACTGCAAGAATATTTTTCTAGTTAATTAATTAACTTGTAGATAGAACAAGAAGCAAATTTATCTTCTAGATTATTGTATTTTATTTACTATTTCCCTAAGAAATAAAAAATCACGCAGCAGTTTTAAACTTACAAAATATGATCAATTAAATCTATACTAATCCTTAATCATGTAACTATTTCAAAATAAGAACAAATAGAGTGAGATAGCAGGCTAAGAGATGTAGTCGTGCTATGCACTGTCCTAGAAGACAATTGACACATCCTGTCACTCGGACATTGAGTTGGCCTCGTCAACTAGCGGTAAAAGCTCTCCTGGAATCATCAGCACATAGGATCGAGCGTTATCCCAGGTCTCTTCTCAGATGAATAGTTGCTCAAAAAATAAAATAAAGAACAAAATTTTTCTTTAACACTAGAGTGAATCTCATGAAGTGTAGGCTTCAAGTTTTCCATAGGGAGAGAAGAAAACAAAATAATGTATTGTATCTCTTTCTGCTGGAAAAAAGGTCTATTTATAGGCTTCAGACCCCCAGTAGTTGTTACCGCAAGAGATTATTAAGATCACACAATCGGATAGTTCAAAGATTTTCTCACCCGATGTGGGATCTAGTGAGTTTTGGTCAAAGTTGACTTGATAAAATAAATAAATAACTAAAAATTCCAACAGACTTTTTGAGGGCTAAATAATCAGGTTTATTGTGCATAAGGTTATCTATAACTTGAACTTGGTTGAACTATTTGATTTATCATATCATAACCCTCTATTAACTTGGTTTATTTTTGAATTGAGTTTAAACCAAATCTGACATACAACTAGCAATTCAAGAATTCAACCGAATGTATATGTGGTGTTTATAATTATATATATATTTTTTGATAGTGAAGTAGTGAGTCTACTTAGCTTTCTTTGTCTTCCCCTTGTATAGAGGAAATTACATATGATTAAGGGTATTGTAAATCATGGATTCTTCTATTGTAGGGTTCGAAAGAAATTCCACTAGGTTTGTTGTGTTGTAAATTTCAGTTACTGTTATAATTGCTAATCAAGTTGTAGAATGCTATGTTGCATGCACACGACAATATTGAAATGGTCATAATACGTGGGCACGTGGTTAATTCTTAAAAATACGCACGACACGCGTGTCGGACACGTTTTCGACACGACACATCTCCAAGATAGGAGTGTCCGTGTTACAAAGGTAGCATGGATTCAAAAGTTTAAATACTTAACTATGTGGTTGATGTGGACATCAAGACGAAGACATGACGTGAGTACCAATGAAGACGAAGATGCGCCACTTTTATTTGGATCGAGTAATTTTGAGTATTTTTATGTATTTCTATTTTTTTATTTTTGGTTATTTTAGTTTTTGGTTTATTTTATTTTGCTTTTGTTTTAGCACTACATCAGTTATGAGTTGAAACTCAAGTTTTGTATTCCCTATAAAAAGATACCCATATGTAATCTTTTGATACAATGAATGAATATTATGAAAATTTCCCAAATTTGTGTGAGAGATGAATTCCACCCCAAAATCTCTCAAGAATGTGAAACCCTAGGAAACTCTACTAAGGAGCGTGAAAATCTAACTAGTCTTAATTAAGAGTGTGAAGCCTAGTTAGTTTTATCCCCTTCTTTCTTCAATCCCTTTTCAAAATTCTAGAAAAAAATTCCCAAAAATAAAAAAACACTGTCAAAATTTCACAAAAATCCCATGAAAATCCTTGAAATTCACAAACATTACTATTCCTCTTCTTCTCTCTCCCTCTCTCACCCAAAAACCATAGCCCTAGGTCCTACTCCCGTCCACGTCACCAACTCCTCCTTCCCGCGACCACCACTCGTCGCCAACCTCCATCGCCTGCACCTCCTCACGCTGACAAACAGCCACGCTCAGCCTGCTTCGTCTCTCATCAATCCACAATGTAACCCAACTCTCTCCTTCTAAATAGCAACAACAAGGTCCATCGACGACCTTGCTCTCTTCACCAAGCCTTCACTTCGCCCTCGTGCTCCGCCCGACTACAGCCGCCGGCCTCCCCTGCTATGTCACTTGCACGACGACAACACCAACTGCCACCTTCTTCATCGTCAGCAGCGACAACTTCTCGTTTCCCTCTCTCTCACCTGTAGACAACCGCCACCGCCTCGTCCACTTTTCTAAGGCCTCGTCGGACCTCCTCCATCGTCGCCTAAACTTCACCAACTTCTGACGTCGTCAACAACACATGATTATTCTTGTATAATCAATATATCATGTGATGATGTTTTAAAGCAGTCCTGTTTCTTTAATATATGGAGAAAGACTATGGAATTATTACTGAAATTCTACCAATAGAATTTATCTTCTTGTTTATTAACAAGAACAAACTATCTCTACCAAGGTTGACAGAGAAGAAGTCATCAGAGATCTATCTGCGCTCCTCTTGCAAGGAAAAAGAAAAGTTCATAGTTGAAGAAAGTGTATCCTGACTAACAATGATATAGAAAACATTTGTGCTCCCCCACCCGCCCAAAAAAGAAAAAGGAAAGGGGAGCAAAAAAAAAATTCATTAATGAAGTAAAAATTGAAAACTGAAATAAAAACAGGAGTTGAAGAGGAGGAAAAAAAGAGGTCCACACACAGGAAAGAAATAACTCCTGTTAAGGTCATCAAGTATGTAGACAATTAAATGGCCTTCATAGGGTCAATATTTTGAACTCAGATTGTCAATCTCCTGGCAGTACTGTAAGAAATCAGTCATGTGGTTGGAGTTGGAAAATCTAGAATGAATTCAATTCTTGCTTTAATGAATTCATAGGGTCAATTTGTTGGAATATCAAATAAAAATATCTTTTTTGAAAGATAAGGAGTCATCATCAATTTAGAGAAATAAAGAGTCATCATCTTCAATTTAGAGAAATGATGAGTCATCATCAATTAGGAGTCATCATCAATTGAGAGAAATAAAGAGTCATCACCTTCAATTAGAAGGAATGAAGAGTCATCATCATCAATTTAGAGAAATGATGAGTCATCATCAATTAGGAGTCATCATCAAGTGAGTCATCATCTTCAATTAGAAGGAATGAAGAGTCATCATCATGAGTCATCATAAATTTGGAGGTTGGTATTCTTATAAGTTTTGAAGCCTATAAAAGGCTAGTGTATCTCTTTGTTTTTTCAATCAATCAAGCAAGCAAGAAACAAAAGTTGAATAAGATCTATTCTCCACTTAAAATTTTAGATTATAGTATATTAGTCCGTAGACTTGTATACAACAATTGGTATCAGAGCCAATTCAATTTTTGTTTCATTTACTCTTCTCCTCATGGCCTCCACCAACAATCTCATCAATCCACAAGTGCCCAAGTTATTGAAAGATAACTATGAGAGTTGGTCAATTCAGATGAAAGCTCTATTTGGTTCTCAAGAGTTGTGGGAGCTAATCTTTGATGGGTTTAAGGAACCCACACCGGAGGTAGAAACCGCCTACACCGCCGAAGAGAAGAAGGCTCTTAAAGAGTAAAGAAAGAAGGATAGCAAGGCTCGTTTTCTACTCTATCAAGGGTTAGACGAGTCTACTTTCGAGAGAGTTGCCGAAGCAACGACGAGCAAGGAAGCATGGGAAATCCTTGCTACCATCTACAAAGGAGTCGAGCGGGTGAAGCGTATTCGCCTTCAAACTTTGAGGGGCGATCTTGAAGCCGCTCAAATGAAAGATGAAGAAAAAATCTCCAATTATTATTCACGATTACTTCTAATTGTGAATAAAATGAGGAGAAATGGAGAGAAGATAGAGGACATCCGAGTGATGGAGAAATTGCTGTGATCCTTCACATCAAAGTTCGAGCACGTGGTGGCGGCAATTGAGGAGTCTAAGAATTTGGAGGAGATCTCAATAGAGGAGCTTTTGGGATCCCTCCAAGTTCATGAGCAACGCATGCAAAAGAAGACTGGTTCCATAGTCTTGGAACAAGCATTAGAGTCAA
This sequence comes from Agave tequilana, assembly GCA_038442645.1. Taxonomy (NCBI): domain Eukaryota; kingdom Viridiplantae; phylum Streptophyta; class Magnoliopsida; order Asparagales; family Asparagaceae; genus Agave; species Agave tequilana. Next base: position 74,361 of record JAVJIF010013195.1, read on the forward strand.
AGCTGACTCTAAATGATCGTGGCTCACATAGTAGAGGTCGTGGCCGTGGCAGAGGTAGGGGACGTGGTCCCCAACAACGAACCACTCAAAATCAAGTGGAGTTCCAAAGCTTCAGAGGTAGAGGACGAAACAATCGGGGAAGATTTACATCTGGACGTGGAAACAACAAGAACGTCCAATGCTACAACTGTCAAAAATTTGGACACTATGCCTCGGATTGCTGGCACAGAACTGAAGATCTTATCAATCTTGCCGAAGCAACAAATGATGTAGGTAATAACTCTACTCTTCTTCTTGCTCATGATGATTCAAGTGTTCAGAATGATGTTTGGTACTTTGACTCGGGTGCTAGCAACCACATGTGCGGGAAGAAAGAACTATTCATGGAACTCGCAGAAGGAGTTCATGGAACTGTGAGCTTGGGAGATTCTTCAAAACTCTCCGTTGAAGGCAGAGGGAAGATCAAAATCTATCAAAAGGATGGTAAGCCCGAGTATATTTCTGATGTTTATTATATTCCTAACATGAAAAGTAATATTCTCAGCATCGGTCAATTACTCGAAAAAAGATATAAAGTATATATAGAGAACAACCACCTTTGGTTGAAAAATGCAAAAGGAGGTCTTATAGCTTGTATTAAGATGACAAGGAACCGCATGTTTCCCTTACATCTAAACACAAAAGTTGAGAAGTATTTTCAAGGACTCATGAAGAATGAGTCATGAAGGTGGCATCTTCGCTTCGGTCATCTAAATTTCAGCGGCCTGAAGCTACTATCTACAGCCGGCATGGTACGAGGTTTACCAACAATCGATCCATCAAGTCATACTTGTGAAGTTTGCATAATTGGCAAGCAAACATGACTTCCTTTTCCCAATGGAAAGTCGTGGAGAGCGGAGGTACCATTACAACTTGTTCATACTGACATCTGCGGACCACTAGATCCCGTCTCTTTAGGAGGTAATAGATATTTTATTACTTTCATTGATGATTTCAGTAGAAAGTTGTGGGTGTACATTTTTAAAGAAAAATCTGCTGCCTTTACTACCTTCAAGAATTTTAAAGCTCTTGTTGAAGCAGAGAGTGGCTATAAGCTAAAAACTCTCCGATCTGATCAAGGTGGTGAGTACACCTCAAACATGTTTCAAGAATATTGCAGGGAGCAAGACATAAAGAGGCAATTTACTACTGCCTATACACCACAGCAAAATGGCATCGCAGAAAGAAAGAACCGCACTATTCTTGACATGACAAGAACCATGCTTAAAGAAAAGGGACTGCTGAAGCAGTTTTGGGCGGAAGCTGTGGCATGTTCAACCTACTTGCTCAACCAGTGCCCGACGAAGCAAGTGAAGGGTAAGACGCCTCAAGAAGCATGGAGCGGCTATACGCCTAATGTCGCACACCTACGAATTTTTGGGTGTGTTGCATATGCTCAAGTACCTGAAGTCAAAAGGAAGAAGTTTAACAATCATGGTGAAAAATGCATTTTCATCGGATATAGCGAGGAGTCAAAGGCATACAAGCTTTACAATCTACTAACTAAGAAACTAGTGGTTAGTTGAGATGTTGTCTTCAATGAAGCTGAAGTATGGAGTTGGAGCAATGAAGAGACTGTCAAAGAGCAACCCATGGTGAATGAACCTGACGAGCCCCTACAAGAGGTTCCACCACCAACTACACCACCATCTCCTCAACATGCTACACCGTCTCCTGCAAGAGGTTCTCCATCTTCTGGGGAAGGTAGTAGTAGCGAATCCTCCGTGCAACGAGGTCCAATCAAAATGAGAAGCCTCAGGGAGATCTATGAGGAGATAGAAGAAGATGAAGAAACTAATCTCTTTTGTTTATATGCCGATCATGAGCCTCTCACTTTCCAAGAGGTTAAGGAAAAAGATTGTTGGCGATCAGCAATGAAGGAGGAGATGCATGCCATCCAGAAGAACGACACATGGGAGTTGACATCACTTCCACAAAATCACAAGGCGATAGGTGTCAATGGGTGTACAAGATCAAACGCACAGAAGATGGTGAGATTGATCGGTACAAGGCGAGGCTTGTGGCGAAAGGCTACAAACAAAAATACGGTATCGACTATGAAGAAGTCTTTGCACCAGTTGCTCGATTGGACACGGTGAGACTATTAATTTCACTTGCAGCTCATCACAGGTGGAAGATATATCATCTAGATGTCAAGTCAGCATTTCTCAATGTATTCTTGAAGAAGAGGTGTATGTACAACAACCAGAAGGTTTTCTGATAAAAGGGCAAGAAGACAAAGTATATCACCTAAAGAAAGCCTTGTACGACTTAAAGCAGGCACCACGGGCATGGAATGCCAGAATTGATGGTTATCTTCATCAAAACGGCTTCACCAAATGTCCTTATGAGCATGCCATCTACATGAAGAGGAACCATCAAGGCGAATTTCTAATAATTTATCTTTATGTTGATGACTTGTTATACATAGGAAGTTGCGTCGAGATGCTTGCTGAATTCAAGGAGGCGATGTTCAATGAATTTGAGATGATGGACAATGGATTGATATCCTATTTTCTTGGTATCGAAGTGAAGCAACAACAAGATGGGATATTTATATCTCAAAAAAAAGTACATGAAGGAGATCTTGGAGAAATTCAAGATGAGTAACTGCAACCCAGTAAACACCTCAATAGCCACAGGAATGAAGCTATCAAGAGAAGGAATTGGAGATTTTGTAGACTCGACTTTTTTCAAAAGTCTAGTTGGTAGCCTGAGGTACTTAACGATCACAAGGCCTGATATTGTTTATGGAGTCGGACTTGTGAGTCGCTATATGGAGACACCGAAGGAGTCTCATTGGCTAGCTGCAAAGAGAATTCTAAGGTATATCAAAGGCACACTCAACCTTGATCTATTTTATACTTATGGTGAAACTGCAGAGTTAGTAGGCTATTCAGATAGCGACTGGGGAGGTGACCAAGATAAGAGGAAAAGCACCACTGGCTATGTCTTCTATCTTGGGTCAACTGCATTTTCATGGACCTCAAAGAAGCAAGGAGTTGTGGCCTTATCTTCATGCGAAGCAGAGTATGTGGCAGCTTCATCTACTGTATGTGAAGCTATTTGGTTGCGGAATATTTTAAAGGAATTGGATCATCCACAAGAAGAAGCGATTGTAATATTTGTGGACAATAAATCAGCCATCCAACTTGCAAAGAACCCAGTACATCATGGGAGGAGCAAACATATAGATACACGGTTTCATTCCCTCAGAGGCCATATAAAGCAGAAAACTATGGAGTTGGAGTATTGTCATACGAAGGAGCAAGTAGCAGATATTTTCACCAAGCCATTGCCTATTGAACCTTTCAAAAGGCTAAAAGAAATGCTCGGTATGAAAACATTTTGATTTGAGGGGGTGTGTTGGAATATCAAATAAAAATGTCTTTTTTTGAAAGATGAGGAGTCATCATCAATTGAGAGAAATAAAGAGTCATCATCTTCAATTTAGAGAAATGATTGAAAAAACACCTAGAGGGGGGGTGAATAGGTGTAAGTGCTAATCTAGGAACTAAATGCAAAACTAAACGCGGAAGCTAATGCAAATCTTGCACAAACTTAATATAATCAACAAGTGTAGCCGAATTTCCCGTGAAGGGCTCTGGACTAACTCCTCTTGATTCCCCTTGAATGGGTTGAGGTGCTATGTGAAGCTCTTGTTGATTAAGTACAAGTGAGGCACACACAAACAACCAAGCATATACAAGATATAGCAATGTGAATTATGCAAGGCACAACACAAGCAAATAGATATGTATGATATGAATTATGCTCAACACAAGCAAATATGATATGATGTTATGAATGATGCTTTGTACAATATAAAGAGAGAGAGTAAGAGACAAGTGGATCAAACGCTAACAACAAGATATGTTTCGAGGTTCGAGCACCTTACTCAACATTTCCGCCTACACCACCGTGTAGGATTTCTAATCCACTATCAACGTTCCGAGGACTCCCACCGAGGGAACCTTCACCGAGAAGGATTTGTTACAACAAAGGGAGTACCGAACTCCTCTCTCAAACAACCACCTCACAACCGAGGGGTAGGCCCGTAGCCAATACAACAACCAATCCACCTCACACTTGAGGGATACAAACCAACAACCAACTCCACCTCACCAAGAGGGAGTAAACACCAATCTCCACCTCACAATAGAGGGAGCAAACTAACAACCCAAATCACAACCTCAACCTCTACCAAAGAGGGAACAACCAAATAATGAGGGTTTACAAAGGTGGTCTCTTTCAACCACAAACAACTTCTTTTTTCCACAAAACAAGATCCTAATAGAATAGGATAAAAGATAGCTCAAGTGTGAAAAACTAGGTGTTTGAAAAACAAGAACTCAAAGAAAATCACTTGAGAAAACTCTTGCAAAAGATAGAAAATGGAAGCCAAGACAAATCTCCCAAAATTCTCTTTTCTTTGATTTTTCCAAAAACCTAAAACAATAAAGATTGGAAGTTTAAAACCCAAAAACACTTTTGAAAACTTGTTTTAAACACTTAAGAAACAACAATTTTTCTCTTGTCAAAACCTTAGTCAAAACAGCCCAAGAGATGGGGTATTTATACCTCCATCAGAAAACTAGCCGTTAGGCTGATGTGGCAGCCTGACAGGCTGACGGTCGACCGGCCCGGTCGACCGCCAACGATCAGAAATGTGACCGTTGGGCAACCACGGTCGACCGGCCCGGTCGACCCAAACAAACAGAGAGCACTGCTCTCAGACCGGTCGACCGTCCGGGTCGACCGTCCCAAAGCTGCCAAACGTGCACAGATTTGTGCACGTCGGTCGACCGGCCCGTTCGACCGACTTCCCCCAAGTCGTCTAGTCCAGTTTATTAGTCGACTAGTTTGAAGTCTGGAACAGAAAACTGGGTCAGAAAAACAGTTTAAAAATATTTTGAAAATCTTTTAAGTCTTCTAAAAATCCACAAAACTTGTTTTAACATTTTGTATTGAAACACAAACATGTGATAAAAATTTCAAGACATATATCAATCATATCAATTCATTTTTGAGTCTTGCAAATTTTATCAAAAACAAAACTTGTATTTTTATCAAACTTGATTTTTTCAAAACATGAATAGGATAGTCAAAGATAAGTTTGTATCGGAAGTGTAAGCATGCATGTATAAATAGAAACCATCTACTATACATATAAACAAATTAAACTTGTTTGATCTATTATTCATGAAAACCAAAATCCAAAACATAAAACTTGTGTGTGTTGTGCACTTGAGCATATCAACTATACTAAGCTTTACAAATGGATCTAAAACACACTAAACTAAACTATGGATACCTAAGTCTTCTTGATGATCTTCATCTTCAAGTTGACTTGCTCCAAAACTCCATCCATGGGCTAGGCAATGTATGATCTTGAAGCTTTGGCCCTGGAAACACCATGAAAAGCTTCTAAACTCCTTGTTGAAGCTAATCACCAACTAATATCTTGGTTAATGATCTGAAACTTAAACAACACAAGATTATTAGTAAACATAACTACATGAGTTAATCATCATCAAAACTAGGGTGGAAGGCCTTTAGGCCAACAATCTCCCCCTTTTTGATGATGACAAAACTCATGGAGTTATATATGCATGGATTAAAGTTAAGCTTCAAAGAAGCTTCCCCTTAACTCATGCATAAACAAATAAAAATATATGACAATGAAGCTCATAAATATGTATGCAAATGTATGGAGATAAAACATATCAAATTCTTCAAATTCTTTTTCTCCTATTTGCAAAACAAAACATATATGCATATCTATTGTTTATTTATTAAGCATTAGAAAACTAAACACATGTATGCATATAAACATGTATGCATCAACATGTATAAAACATATTCTAGAAGCTCTAGATACCAATTAAATTAATAAAATATTAACAAAACACTAGATGCTCTAGATACCAATAAAACTTAATATATGCAAAAACATAAGTATGCATATATAAAACTCAAAATTATTCTCCCCCTTTTTGTCAATCATCAACAAAGGGGTAAACAATCAAAAACAATAAATGAGGGGTAAAAATCTTTCTCCCCTTTTTGTCAATCAAAACAATAAAACAATGTTCTCTCCCTTTATGAATACCAACAAAAATTATGCGTAGGCTTGAAATAAGATACCAATTGAAAACTAAATCAATTGAAATAAAGTGAAGCTCAAGGTGTTGGGTTATGCTAGATCTTGAGTAAACAAAAACTAAAATTTGTGATATTTTTGAACACAAATAAAACATATATGTATGAAAATTAGATACCAATAGAAATTGATACCATTGAAATTGAAGCATACATACAAAAACAAATATATGAGTATACCAAAAATGTCAAAATTGATACCAATTGAAAGAGTTCAATGTTACCAATTGAATCAATAATAATAATCAAGTGTATATCTCATATAATCTACCACCCAATCATGGTTCAAGTTTTAAATGATTTTCACTTGTAAAGCATACATGAACATGATCTCCCATCCAACCGCCCGTTAAGGGTAGGGGTTTTCAAAAATAGATTTGAAAATAGGCTTAGTTTGAAAAACTCTACCAAAATGAAGAATACCGTAACTAGTTATAAATAGAAAGTTTTGTTAACTAGTACGAAATCCTTCAAGTAAGGAATAAAATCAAATAATTTTTCATAAAACACATGTAAATCACATAGCACTTAAAACACTCTAATATCCATAAAGTCCATAAAATTTTCAAAAGAGGTGAGTGCACTAGTATTATGTAGAACATGGTATCATGAGAATGTCAATAAAGCTCAATATTCCTTTAAACATGAAAACATGAAAATCATCAAAACTTATTTAATCTTCAATGGCATATGTATGTCATGTACAAATTAAAATATACATACATATCCAAACACAAAGAGTCCACAAATATATATGCATAAAGGCACGTGGCTCAAGAGGATAAACATGTATATCTAATAGTTTGGACAAGATAGACATATACATGAAGTTAAACAATTAAATACAAAATCAAGAAAAACTAACTCTTCACCAAACAAATTTCATTTCAAGGTATATGTATGAATTGTCAACACAATAAGTATACATACATATCCCTAAACACAATTGAGTCCATATATAGATTTGCATGATAGGCAAATGACTCAAGAGGTATACATGTATATCTTAAAGTTTGGCAATACAAACATATACATGAAGTGAAACACACAATCATAAAACAATTTCAAAAATGAGAATACAAGTTTAAAATGTATGAATCATCAAAACTAGACTATACTAGCACATCTAATGGGTTCAAATAAGCATTCAAGCACAAACATATATAGATTTATTTGTGGCCCACTATATGCACGAATATATACCTAGTCTTAATGAAAACTAACATCTAAACATGTAATCAACACATGAAGCATAAAACACGATAAAAATTAACATGATAAACTTAAACATGATTATTATGCAAATCCACATGTTATTAAACCTATGATAAACATGATAGCTAAAACAAATGGTGAGAACACAAAATATGGGTCCATATAAACATGGGTGTCTCAAAATGTTATACATGCATGTCAAGGATCTAATGAGCATGGCATTATCATAATAATCACCAAATAATGAAACATGCTATAAACATCAAAGATATGAAATACAAATCATATATGATCAATATGTACATGCATGTGCATTAGATCTAGGTCATACAAATTAGTTTAACCAAGGTGAGAACACAAAAATATAAGTCCATATAAAACATGGATGTTTCAACCAACTAATAAGTATAACACTAATCTAATTAACATGGCATATTCATGATGATCACTAAACATCAAATCATGCTATGAAAGATAACATGGAAAGCATGTAAACATAAGGAGTTAGAGATTCGATACCAAAACCAATGAGGGCACCGCTCTAGTTCTCCAAAACAAAGGTGGTCCTCTCCACCAAACCTTCCCTTGAAAGTGATGCATCCAATTGATTCTCTTTAAGTCCGGAACGCATCCACTCCAAGGTACGGCTACTCTCACGACATGTGAGAGCCCACACCTACATCAAAAACACGAGGGGTGGTCTTTGGTACCCATATCTTTTTGGGTCCATGGGGGTTAGTACCTTCTCTAACCCAAACAAAATTCTTTGCTAAATTTGAAACATGTAATCTATCATAGCAAAATTTAGCAAGGTGGCCCTTACGTCCACAATGTGTACAAGTGTACACATGAGCATACATGTGAGGAGTGTGTCCGTGAGAAGCATGTGTATGCCGTGGAGGGTGTGCATGAAAAGATGGAACTTGTTTCTTTCGAAACAAAGTTTCCAAGCGTATGTGTCCCTCTACACATTGGCTCAAAGTGGAGCCCAAACAATCATCACTCTTCTTAATCAAAGATATATCATTGTTAATTAAAGAAGAGGTGGCACATGCAATAGATGATCTAGGTGAAACTACCCTAGCATGGCAAACATGAGAATCTAAATCATTTTTAAAGATTTATTTTTCTTTAAACAAATTTCTAATTCTTTTAAAATAAATTCAATTTCATTTTTCAAAGAATGGTTACTTTTTAAAACAAAATCAAGTCTTGAAGTTAAAGATTCATTTTTCTTCAAAACACCTTCACAATCATTTTTATTTTTCAAAAATTTATTTTCATTTAAAGCAAGATTAAGTTGAGATTTTAATGAGTCCCTTTCATTAGCAATCTCATCTTTCTCTTGCAAAACAACATCAAGTCTAGAAATCAAATTTTTATTTTCATTGTTAATGCCTAGACTTTTCTTTTTCAAATGTTATATTTTTCAATCAATTTTTCACAAACAATAGATAGTTCTTTATTTAAAGCATGAGGATCAACATAATCATTTGAAGAACTAGCATTATCATCATCATCTAAGTGGGTTTTCGAGTGTACCTCAAGGGAGTCATTCCCTTGGATCATATGGCATTGTTGTGGCTCGGATTCTCCACTAGATTCCTCTTCTTGGATTTGCACTTGAAGCTCGGAGGTGGTGGTGGTTGTCAACAAATTCCACACTGCAAAGGCGGAATCAATGTTAGAAACACGTAAAAGATAATCTTTAGATAATGTGCTTCTAATAGCCTCAAGGGCTTGTGCATTGGCCCCTATATGATTGCGATCTCCAAGATAGCATTTCTTGGTGGCCGCAAGAAAAACCTGCAAGCCTAGGGTCTTTAGGTACATGGACATCCTATACTTCCAAACAACAATATTGGAAGGGTCAAAGCTAGGTGGGGTCATGAAGTCCATGATAAACTATATGTGTGCAAACAAGCAAATGCAAATGTAGATTAGCAACCAAAAGGATCTCACTCCTAGGATGTTAAGCCTAATATCAGGAGCACTAGCTCTGATACCAATTGAAAAAACACCTAGAGGGGGGGTGAATAGGTGTAAGTGCTAATCTAGGAACTAAATGCAAAACTAAATGCGGAAGCTAATACAAATCTTGCACAAACTTAATACAATCAACAAGTGTAGCCGAATTCCCCGTGAAGGGCTCTGGACTAACTCCTCTTGATTCCCCTTGAATGGGTTGAGGTGCTATGTGAAGCTCTTGTTGATTAAGTACAAGTAAGGCACACACAAACAATCAAGCATATACAAGATATAGCAATGTGAATTATGCAAGGCACAACACAAGCAAATAGATATGTACGATATGAATTATGCTCAACACAAGCAAATATGATATGATGTTATGAATGATGCTTTGCACAATATAAAGAGAGAGAGAGTTAGAGACAAGTGGATCAAACGCTAACAACAAGATATGTTTCGAGGTTCGAGCACCTTGCTCTACATCCCCGCCTACACCACCGTGTAGGATTTCCAATCCACTATCAACGTCCACTGAGGACTCCCACCGAGGGAACCTTCACCGAGAAGGATTTGTTACAACAAAGGGAGTACCGAACTCCTCTCTCAAACAACCACCTCACAACCGAGGGGTAGGCCCGTAGCCAATACAACAACCAATCCACCTCACACTTGAGGGATACAAACCAACAACCAACTCCACCTCACCAAGAGAGAGTAAACACCAATCTCCACCTCACAATAGAGGAGCAAACCAACAACCCAAATCACAACCTCAACCTCTACCAAAGAGGGAGCAACCAAATAATGAGGGTTTACAAAGGTGGTCTCTTTCAACCACAAACAACTTCCTTTTTCCACAAAACAAGATCCTAATAGAATAGGATAGAAGATAGCTCAAGTGTGGAAAACTAGGTGTTTGGAAAACAAGAACTCAAAGAAAATCACTTGGGAAAACTCTTGCAAAAGATAGAAAATGAAAGCCAAGACAAATCTCCCAAAATTCTCTTTTCTTTGATTTTTTCAAAAACCTAAAACAATAAAGATTGGAAGTTTAAAATCCAAAAACACTTTTGAAAACTTGTTTTAAACACTTAAGAAACAGCAATTTTTCTCTTGTCAAAACCTTAGTCAAAACAGCCCAAGAGATGGGGTATTTATACCTCCATCAGAAAAACTAGCCGTTAGGCTGATGTGGCAGCCTGACAGGCTGACGGTCGACCGGCCCGGTCGACCGCCAACGGTCAGAAATGTGACCGTTGGGCAACCACGGTCGACCGGCCCGGTCGACCCAAACAAACAGAGAGCACTGCTCTCAGACCGGTCGACCGTCTGGGTCGACCGTCCCAAAGCTGCCAAACGTGCACAGATTTGTGCACGTCGGTCGACCGGCCCGGTCGACCGACTTCCCCCCAAGTCGACTAGTCCAGTTTATTAGTCGACTGGTTTGAAGTCTGGAACAGAAAATTGGGTCGGAAAAATAGTTTAAAAATATTTTGAAAAATCTTTTAAGTCTTCTAAAAATCCACAAAACTTGTTTTAACATTTTGTATTAAAACACAAACATGTGATAAAAATTTCAAGACATATATCAATCATATCAATTCATTTTTGAGTCTTGCAAATTTTATCAAAAACAAAACTTGTATTTTTATCAAACTTGATTTTTCCAAAACATGAATAGGATAGTCAAAAATAAGTTTGTATAGGAAGTGTAAGCATGCATGTATAAATAGAAACCATCTACTATACATATAAACAAACTAAACTTGTTTTGATCTATTATTCATGAAAACCAAAATCCAAAACATAAAACTTGTGTGTGTTGTGCTCTTGAGCATATCAACTATACTAAGCTTTACAAATGGATCTAAAACACACTAAACTAAATTATGGATACCTAAGTCTTCTTGATGATCTTCATCTTCAAGTTGACTTGCTCCAAAACTCCATTCATGGGCTAGGCAATGTATGATCTTGAAATTTTGGCCCTGGAAACACCATGAAAAGCTTCTAAACTCCTTGTTGAAGCTAATCACCAACTAATATCTTGGTTAATGATCTGAAACTTAAACAACACAAGATTATTAGTAAACATAATTACATGAGTTAATTATCATCAAAACTAGGGTGGAAGGCCTTTGGGCCAACAATGATGAGTCATCATCAATTAGGAGTCATCATCAATTGAGAGAAATAAAGAGTCATCACCTTTAATTAGAAGGAATGAAGAGTCATCATCATCAATTTAGAAAAATGATGAGTCATCATCAATTAGGAATCAACACAATTGTCATCATCATGAGTCATCATCATGAATCATCAAGTGAGTCATCATCTTCAATTAGAAGGAATGAAGAGTCATCATCATGAGTCATCATAAATTTAGAGGTTGGTATTCTTGTAAGTTTTGAAGCTTATAAAAGGCTAGTGTATCTCTTTGTTTTTTCAATCAAGCAAGCAAGCAAGAAACAAAAGTTGAATAAGATCCATTCTCCACTTAAAATTTTAGATTATAGTATATTAGTCCGTAGACTTGTATACAACACAATTGTCAATCGAAGATGTAAATGTATCCATGATTAAGAAGTTATTTTTCTAGACACAAACAATAGTTTTCAATTCCATTTAATTTCTTGATGCATTTTTAATTTTTCATTTTTTTAATAATGAGCTATGAAAATTGTGATAACTATTGATTCACTAAACTTGAAAATACTTTTTTTTACCTGAAATAAATCTACATAGTGTAATAAGTGACAATAATCTCATTATGTATGTATTGAACCTCAACATGAAGCAGTGTTAGGCATTACCATTATAATGGGGACATGGTCATGATGCCCACTAATTTTTGTGCATATAAACATTAGGATAATCAATTATATATGCTCCAAATTTCTGTCTAATTTCCTGCTTTGAAATGTGGGCCTGAATATTTCTACACCCTCCCCGGCCCCCACTACACCCTTGCTCCATTATATAATTTAATATTGTTTTTCAAGATATAAGTTAGAATTTCTTCTAAATCTTAGTCCAACATGCACGACAGTTTCAAGAGACGAAGTTCAAAAGGTATATTTTGCCTCAATTAAGTCTGTCTTTCAATTCAACAACCAAGATCTTAATTCTTCTTTTTTTAAAAAAATCTTCTACATTAGCAACTGAAACTCTAGTTCCTTTCTGTTAATTCATGCAGCTGCACCATGAAGATACCGGCTGTGCTGCAGCTTGTTTTGTTCGGTTTTATCTATCTCTAGTCCATGACCCATGTGGAAGGCCGAGGGCTGAAGGAGACTTCTAGGTTCACTGGAGAAGTAATAATGAAGAAAGAGAACATCCTCTTTCACATAATGATATGAAGTTGGCCTAGGTCAAATTGTTACTGTGGAAAGAGAAAAGGATGTGGTGAAGCCGAAGACAAGTTATGGCGGCAAACATGCAAGAAATGAGATCAATAGCAGTCTTAGCAACAATGAGTATAGTAAAGAGAATGCTGATGACACCAGTGTTGGTGATGATGATGATGATTCTAGTAGAACTAATAGCCATCATCGCCTCCATCAATCCCGGATTACTGCAGGAGTGTATCCTGCCCCCGTACCAAAATTCCATGAGTAGAACTTGACCGGGTATACATACTCCCCAGTTAAGTGGAACATATATTTATAAGGTTCCTTATAAGTTTGCACCCCATGCCATGGATGAAAGGACCTTATATGGTCATGTGTATCATGCTGTTGTCTTAATATGGTTCTCCTGATGACATATATATGTGGTCTTACTTGAATTTTGTTCTCCTTCTATTATTTGAGCCACTGGACGTTAGACTTATAATTACTGCATTAAGAACTCTTCCATTATTTCAAAAGAATAATCGCAATTGTTTCCTTGTAACCCATTCAAATAACAAAACTTAATGCCCAATTCTGTAGGAGGGCATTTCAGTATGGTGTTGATGGGGAGATTGTTGCGCACGCTCTTGGCAATAACTTCTCTGAGGAATCCACCAAACGGAGACTGATGCAGCTGGAGATGTAACCAACACGACAAGAATAAAGAACAATAGAGAAAAGCAATCAACACAGTATTTAACGATGTTCGGTAACGTGCCTACGTCCTCGGAGCAAGGGAGAGAGAGATTTTATTGATTCAACAATCAATACAAACTAATACAGAGGGATACTTGAGGGAACTTTCAGAGATACAATATATGAGGGCTCTAACTCTTATTTATAGTCACAGTCTCAGGGTTTTATGAAACCCTGATTGGATTCGATCCTAAACAGAAAAGGAATCTGAATCTACAAAGGATAGCCAAAATGCGTCTGTCAACCGACCGGGCGGTCGATCGACCTTGTCCACGGTCGATCGCCCGGTCGACCAGACCCAACAGAGAGCAGATTGTTTTCAGTCGGTCGACCGGACAGTCGACCACTCTTTAGCCACGGTCGACCGGGCGGTCGACCGTCCCTTTGCTGTGCACGTCATGCACATCGGTCGACGGGGCGGTCGACCAACCTTGTCCACGGGTGGACCGTGCGGTCGACCGGGACCTGTCATGGTCTGCTGCAATGCACCGTTCGCTCCCTTTGTCTTCCGATCTCTGTGCTATCTTCCTCCATCTCCTGTATCTCTACAATTTGTGCTCTCTCCCTACAGAGATTTCACTCACCTGTCTTAAAATTAAACGCAAGTGCACGGTTCTTCGATATGGAACTTGATGGTCGATCCACATGGACAAGTAGTTCTTTAATCTAAACACTATCTAGGCGAATTGGTTGAAAGTTTGAAAGTTTGGATATTTTTTGTTAGACTAATGATCTATTTAGAACAATTAAGCATTTAGGATGGAATTTTCTAAACTAGTATCAAACGGTCAATCTCTGTCTATCTGCTGGTCTGTTGTCAATCAACAAATCCCTATTTCTAAAAGAAATCTTATTTTAAAGTCAGAGCTAAGCATAAGGTACTATCTCCATTACATGTACATCAAAAGTAAATAAATAAACTGATTAAATTAAAAGCAGAAAAAATAGTAGAACCCTAAGTATGGATCATTAATTAAAGATATATAGTCCGTCAAATATCTAGTTGTTCTAGAAATTTATATTCTAAAATATATAGGTCAATTGATGTGCATACAGTCCTACTTAGGAGATCTAAGGTTGACCCAAAAAAATTCTAACCTACGTTCATCTCCCTTAGATACTTGAAAACAAATTAGCTACTCATGATTAAAAAACTAACAAGATAATAATAGCAATCTAAACTATCAATAAACATTAAAAATTATCCTAACAATTACAATTAATAATTAAAGAATATTATAATTGAAATTAGATTAAGAATTTACAAGATTTGACTCCCTCGTCGCGCAAAAGCAGCACACGTGCAAATGAAGAACAATTGCACAAAAATTAAATCCCTCAATGCACAGGGCTGCTGCCCCCAAGAAAAACTCAAATACCAAAGATAAATCTGAAAATAAAAAAACTATGAACCCCAAATCAGAGCTGCTGCAATGCTACATAAGGAATTCTGAAAATAATTAAAAAACAAAATCCTAAAAAGAACCGCAATCCAATGCCAATAAACAATTCCAATAAAACCAAGCCTAAAACGTTTATGCGGCCTCTCTTTAATAAACAACGAAAAAACTTAAACTTAAAAAAACTAAAAGAAAACGGCAACTGCCCCCGTATAGAGAGCAGCAATCTCCTCTCATGTTCTGTGTTTATGTAATAAATGAATTTTACAAAAGAAAATTCAATATTTATGCATTACAAAATGCCCCAGTTCAGTAATAATAACACATCTTCTTTAACTTCTACAGGCAAATAGATGGTTGAATCAGGAAAGCTCTTAGCATGAAAATTGTAAAATTTTGAATTCTCTTTTCATAAACATCTTGGGCGACCTTGTTTGAAAATTTGTAGAAGTTATGGCTAAAACACCACAACGAGCTCAAAAAGTAACCTCAGTGTTTACAAATTGCATGCTTTCACTGCTGAAAGAAAGTGGATTCCTTTTTCTCTCTTTCTTCTTTCTCCGTGTACCTTTTCGCTGCAAATCAAATCAAATTTACTCGAGTATATACAAAATATAGATAAATAGGAGTATAAAAAATGATATAAAATGATGTCAATCAAATAATCCCACACATATCTATGGCTAGTGCTCGAGCAAAACTAATAAAAAGAAAAACTAAAGTAACTTAACTCTCTTTTGTAAGAATCATGGTTGCACTTAGCACGTGCAACAAGCTATTAAACTCCTAAGTTACCCCTAAATGATGAGTTTTGTCTCGTGAGAGTTTTGACTGTGGCAGATCCGCCATTGACTGGTCAAACAGAGAGCAACATTACAGAATCATATTTGAATTCAGACTGAATATGTTTCAGTATTTTGATCATAACTTTCGCTACTAAAATCTAACTCCTATGATTCATGAAGCTACAAAAATATGATTAAAAGGGCTACAACTTTTATGCTGATAACTTTTTTTAGTTCAATCGTTTGTCTGCCCATTTTTTGCAACTACCGTGAGCTGGCTGCAATACAAATCAGGATCAAACTCCGACGTTAAGTTGAAGTTTGATTTGGAATTCTCTTTACATCCCTTACTGGAATAGGTCTCTATAGTGTATAAATACGGCAGCAATCTCTTGTAAAATAATAAGCTTTAGATAAGGGAATATCAAATCATAGAAGAGGCTTTGTAATTTAGGTTTTAGTTTCTCTCTTATAAATACTATTTCTTATATAAAATTTTGATTTTTGGAGAAAAATTCTGCTGCTTTAGAAGAAGAAGATCAGAGGAGAAGTGACAACTAAGAAATAGACGTGCTTCCCAAATTGATGTTATCATTTCCTTTCTCTTTTAATTTACTATATGAAGAGTGAAATCATATTTATTATTTTGCTTTACAATTTCTTTATCATGAACTAAATCTTCATAGTTAGGGCATTGACGTAGGCAATTTATATGAAGATTTAATTTTATTGCTTTGTGTTAGTTCTATGTTACTATTATGTTCTTCATTTTAGATTTCATGTATAAGTTTCTTTTCTCATTTTAATATCTATCGGTTGACTGCAACAACATATTGATGACTAGGTTGGAAACCAATAGGAGATAGCCTAGCAATGCTTCATAAGATTAGAAACCACATCCTACAGACTAAGACCGATAGGAGAAGCATATGTTATGCAATCTTAAGAGAAAATCATACATGTTAATGTTGCTTTGGTTAGTAAATCTACTAGATCGATAGATTGTGGGTTCTATTTTAAAGTTAGATTTATTATTGTTCGATTGAGATTATTAATTAAGATAGAAATTTTCATTGTTAATATGAATAGTATGTAGTAACTAGCACAATCAACTTATTAAATCAGATTATTAAATTTTTGAAATCAATTGCCTTAGTGTTTTCCTATCCAAGCCAATATATTAGTTTTATTTACTTCTCTATCTTTATCCATCTTTCAAAAAAGATTTTAGTAACACGCCTTTGATATTTAATAAGATAGCAATCCTCGTGGTTTCGACACTCTATTCATCATTTTATTATTTGTAAACGATTGGTGCACTTGCCATTCGCCACATCAAGTTTTGGTGTCGTTGCCAGGGATTGTTTATCTTTATTAATATCAATACCGACTCTAGTTTTACTTTAAAATTTATCTTTATTTTATTTTTATTTCTTTTTCTTTTTTCTTTTCAGGTTTATGGATTTTAATTATCAATGGTTCTCACAAGGATATGAGCCAACGCAAGCATGCGAGTGATGTGGAGAAAATCATACCAATATTCATTGTTCATATTATGTCAACGCCTACAACTAGAATCCGACTTAGGGAGATCATCAAAACCTTTAAAACCCTCTGTGAAACTACAACGATTATGATTTCAAACCTCAATATTTTCAGAACAAATAGAGAAGAAACCAAGATGGGAAGAAGTATTGGCACAATTAGTAACAAATATCAAAAGTACATTGCTACCATACTAGCCAACATGCCTCAAGGGAGTTCGCCAACTAATCTCGAGAAAGATCCCAAAGAGTAAGAGGAGGAAATTGTCTTAGAGCAGTAGTAAGAAGTTTTAGAGCAGACTGAAGCACATAAAGAGAAAGAATCATGCATTAAAGAGGAGCCAGAGTGGCACCGTAATTATAAGAAGAAGCTTTTCGCACACTTATCAGTACCATAGGCAGAAGAACAACAACCGAGACCACAAAGGAGGAAGATGAGGACATATTATCCTATTGGCAAAATTTCATCAGCAGAAGTCTAAATCAGATAGCGGATCCACTGTCTAAGTGGTAAATTCGTCGTCCCTCTGATGACTCTGAGACCCATCTTAAACCAGAGTCTCCTTCAGATCCCCCAGAAAGCATTAAAGAACCTGATATTAAAAAGTTGTACTCAAAGCTAGAATTTCTTTTGAAAAAAAGAAACTTGACTTGAGTATTTACACGTTTGATGAGAAACTGATTGATCAATCTTTTAAAGAAGCTTTACTTCATGAATCTCCAAGTTTAAACTATTTCTAGTATTGTTCTAATCATAATGGATATGCCTTTTCGTAGGTTGAAGATGCTTCACCACATGATGATGATTGGATGATTCATTGCACATAAAGTTTACAAAGGACCAATTAAAAGAAACATAGGCCAAAGTTCAGAAAGACAAAAAGCAAATTGGAAAGGTTTCGATCTAAGTTAACAAAGACTTCGAGCGTCTCCAAATCTCCTCTAAAGAGAACACATTGGAAAAGCGGCAAATGTTCTCGTGGGTGGAATCAATGAATCAAGATAAGTAGACAATTTGTTGTGAATATATGTACTAACTTTTTCTTTTTCTTCCCCTCAGTCTCAGAACCAGTGTTTCAAATCAGATAAACAGAGATACGGGATGAATCACCAAGATGGAGGAAACATGTCAAAAAAATACTAAGACCATCAGAGAATTATGGATGGCAAAATAGCCGTCCAAACAGCGGATTCGCCATGAAAACATGGATCCAAGTCCTGAAAGTTTTCCTTGGTGATTTTGTTTTACTTTAATAATATTTATGACTTTTAGTTTCTGGAAATTCTATACACGTGGGTAGTTTCTGATAGATGATTTCCTGAATTTCACGATAATTTGAAATGTTTACTTGATTTTTTGAGATTGAATTTTTTTGCTGAATATAGGTGTTACTGTTCATCCTATTGTGCATAAGGGTATGACATGGTTCAAGTATGAGGGAGGAACTTAAACTTCTTTTTTTAGGTTTTTATTAAGATTTTTGATTTTTTTTCTTTTACTTATTTTTCTTCTTTATTTTAGGTTAGAATTTTTTTCTTTTATCTCTTTTATAGGTTAGATGTTTTTTTCTTTTTAATATTTTTTTAAATTTTTTTCTCTTACTAACTGAATTTTTTTAAAATTTTAATAACATTATCTGGTTTTAAGGAATTTAGTGACCATATAGTTTGAATTGGATAAGGATATCAATTTCTTAGGTTCCTTAAGTCTTTAAGAAGAGATTTAAAATCAAAAAATTGAATGCCATCTAGAATTTGTTTACGTGATTATGCATCTTGTCCACACTTACACAGTTATTTAACTTGGGATAATGAGGATTACTTAATACTTAAAAAAATATTGATATATATATATATATATATATATATATATATATATATATATATATATATAAAGTATAATGAATCTAAATTATTGATTAGCTAAATACTTTGGTATCAAGAAGCCTTGGTATTTACGCAAATGATAATTAGGTAAGTTGAAAAAAAGAGTTATATGTAATAACAAGTCTATTGATCAATTAGTTAGGTATCTTGGCCTCAAGAAACCTTGATATTTACACGAAAGAGAGTTAGATGAGTTACATATATTTAAAAAAAATACTTAAAAGAATGAGTGGTAATACTTTGAAACTTCCATATTATAAAAAAATTAAGTATGAAAGCTTTGAATCAATGTCCCAAGTAAAGAGCTATCACACATTCACATAGATACATAGGATCAGAAAACTTAAGAAGGATGGTGGGATATGCAAAGATTTGAAGTCTCTAGAAAGAGATGATAGGATTTCTTGATCAGAGATTGAATTTGAAAAAGATAGAAAACTCCTGATCTTATTCACTAGTGATTTTTGTTGAACGAAAATATTTTCCTTTTTCATTCTTCTTATTTATCTCTTTCCCTATTTTTCAGTTATCCTTATTTTTCTTTATCATTATTTCTTAACCTTATCTTAATTCTTTTCACTGAATTTTGTGGGTATTTTCACTACAAACTCTCACGAGACAATATTCGTCTACTAGGGTAACTTAGGATTTTAACAGCTTGTTGCACATGCTAAGTGTAACCGTGATTTCTACGAAAGAGAGTAAGGTTTTTATTCTTGTTTTTAGGATTTTTTTTCGTTTTTTTTCTTTTTTAGATTAGGATTTTGCTTGAGGACTAACAAAAATTAGGTATGCAGGTGTGATAATTATGATCTTCATGTGTATTTTATTTTCTTTTTATACCTATTTTACCACATTTGATTCTACATGGGTAGTTTTATTTATGATTTGTAGATATAAAGTTAAGAGCAATTTTGGAGAAAAAATCTAAAAAATGTTGAAGAATAGAGTTGCAACATGAAAATCACTGATATAGAGACTCAAAGATTAATTCAAAGAGTGAAATAGGATCTACACTTGATGATAAAGCATCCATAAAAATTTCAGAGTCAAAAGTCTAAGTGCCGTTGACTACGGCGGATCCACCATTGACTGATCAAATAGAGAGCAGCACGGAACCAAATTCGAATTTAGACTGGACATATTTTAATATTTTAATCATAACTTTCGCTACAGAAATCCAATTCAGATAATTCAAGATGCTACAGAAAGATGATTTAAAGAGATACAACTTTTATGTTGACAATTTTTTCACTTCAATTATTTGGCTGCCCATTTTTTGCAATTACCATGAGATAACTGCAAAACAAATCAGGATCAAACTCCAACATCGAGTTGAAATTGACTTTGGAGTTCTTCTTGTATCTCTTACTAGAATTGGTCTTGAGAGTTTATAAATACATCATAAATCCCTTGTAAAACAATAAGATTTAGAGGAGAGAATAATAAATCAAAGATGAGTCCTTGTAATTTAGGTTTTAGTTTGTCTCTTGTAAATACTATTTCTTATATAAAATTCTGATTTTTGGAGAAAAATTCTTGTGCTTTTGGAGAAGAAGATCAGAGGAAAAGTGCCAACTAACGATTAGACGTGCTTCCCAAATTGATGTTATCATTTTCTTTCTTTTTTAGCTTACTATATGATGACTGAAATCATGTTTATTATTTGCTTTGCAATTTCTATATCATGAATTGAATCTTCAAAGCTAAGACATTTACGTTGGTAATTTATATGAAGATTTAATCTTATTACTTTGTGTTGGTCTGAGTTACTACTCTGTTCTTCATATTAGATTTCATGTATGTTAAGTTTCTTTTTTCGTTTTAATGTCTATCAGTTGACTACAACAGCTATATTGATGGCTAGGTTGGAGACAGATAGGAGACAACCTCGTTCCTCATAAGATTAGTATCACTTCCTACAGGCTGAAACCGATAGGAGATGCATAGTTGTGCAATCTTAAGAGAAAAAACACGTATCTTAATGTCGTTTTGGCTAGTAAATTCAATAGATCAACAGATGTGGGTTCTGCTTTAAAGTTAGATTTTATATTGCTCAATATAGATTATTAATTAAAATAGGATTTTTGATTGTTAACATTAGTATGTCGTAACTAGCACAATCAACTTGTTAATTCAGATTATTAAATTATTGAAATTAATTGCCTTAGTATTTTTCCTATCCACAGCGAATATATTTTTAGTTTAGTTTACTCCTCTATTTTTATCCATTTTTCATATAAACATTCGAGTTAATACACATTTGGTACTTAATATGATCAATCCTCATGGGTTCGACACTTTATTCTTCGCTTTATTACTTAAAAACGAATGGTGCACTTCCCACTCGTCACATCAATGCACAGACATGAATACAAATAAAAAAAAATCTAGCATGTTATTCACACATCGAAATACATGCACACCATCAAGATGATCATACAATCCAAGCATACAAACAATATAAAAATGTAACAGTATGTTAGAATTAGAAATACTCACAGTACGCTAGAAAATCTTATTATCGAAGTAACAAAAATACTCTATGTGTATGGTGGATGCATCCGAATTTATCCTGTATCACTTATAATAAACTTAGCACATAGGTTAAAGAAAAAGATACATAGAAGACTCACTAACACAAAAGACCACACCGACTCGATTAACTAAAAGAAAAATAAAAAGACTCACAAACTTAAAAGAAAATAAAACAAATATATACATATGTACAACTCCACATCTCCCCACACTTAGATCTTTTTAGGTCTATTATCTCGAACTCACTTTTCATCATTCCAATGTGTTCTCTTCAGTGGTGAAATTAGAGAGATCAATCTTTTTGTCATCTTTCCATTCATTCTCTTCAATTTATTCATTACCTTCCTCAATTTCTTCCTATTCTTTCTTCCACTTCTGCTCCTTACAAATTGATCATCATTACACATCTCAATTAGAGTGTCCACAACATGAAGGTCTAGAAATTTGAGCTCATCTTTGAATATCACCTCAAATCTTAGATTAAATAATTTCATTTGTAGGTGTGTAACTAACTAAAGCATCTCTATTTGATTCATCCAAATACATGAGTTCATCTTCAAAAATGTTTTTAAAGCTTTAGTCAATTAGAAGTTCTTGATTTATGTTTTCAAAAAAGTGAGCATTGATTGGCTCATCGAAAGTGAAGATGCTCAAATCAAGTTTTCTTTTCTTAAAGAAAATTCTAAACTTAAGATTCTCAACACATATTTTCTCATCACTATAATTGCACTCATTCTGAAAAAATTTATCTAAAAATAAAGGCTCGTTATCTATTAATGCATCCTCAACAATTGTACTCAATGTGCTCCATTTTTTCAACATGATTGGATGAAATTTTTTGCTCCTCAATAGATATCTTTTCACAAAATTTAGTAGATTCATCCTCAAATTATTTATCAAGAAGCAAGAGTTCATTATCAACACATCCATCTTCATAAAAATAATCGACGCGCTCCAACGAAGGTGTATGTACAATCAAATCATCTTTAAATAATTCATCCAAACCCAAAGGAGTATCGTCAACTTTGCACACTTTATGCACATGCAGAACTTCCTCATCATGCTTCTCATATCAAACTCTTCAATTTGATTCAAGTGAAACCACAGAATGGACTTGAAGGGCATCTTGATGGAATGAGTAAACACATCAATATGGTCATCAATTTGCTCTTTGGATTTCAAAGTTTGAAGTTCATTCGCTTGAGAGAAATGAATGTGCTCATTAATTGATGTGGTTTGAATCGGTGTTAACTCAGGAATAGATTGATTATGATGCGCCTCTTTTTTCTCTCTCACTAGTCATAGTGGCCATTTGATCATATATATGATCAAAGGTCTGAGAACTGAATTTTTCGAATTGAGCTGTAGACTATTGGAAGGAAGCTACTTGATTTTCAAGTTCTTTTGGAGTCTCTAATCTTTCCTTTAATGTGCTGTTTGGCTCCTCATGCTCATTATCAAATCTTCATGATGAAGGTGGTGGTTTAATGTAGGATAAGTTTGATGAATAATTTAGATGCTATTGATCTCATGAGAGATTCAGGTGGTTTCAACACTGCGCACTAAAATTGAGGGATAAGATTCGCTCATAGGTCCTTGAAATGTGTGTGAAATTGATTTTAGTCTAGTCCTAAAAAAACCCTATCGAATAATATTGCACTGAAGGATGAGATGAATTATGACAGTGATAGCACTAAATAGAGGAATGAGATGAAAAGGATGAGATAGTAGGTTGGATACAGTCATGAAATCTCAGAGGTGAGAGTGGTGGATGAAAATGAGAGCATGGCCTGTAGAATGGATCATAAACCAAATGAGTTTGGATGGTCCAAGGAAAAAGGGTTGACGGAAAGGAAGGGGATTTTTTTAATTTTAATTTTAATTTTTTTGTTTCTGTGTTTTTTTTAATTTTAGTTTTTTTCAAGTAGAAGTGTTAAAACTAAAAAAGCACACGGTCCTAGCAACGGTGCCAAAAACTTGATGGGGATATTTCACTCTCCTGTCTTAAAATTAACCGCAAATGTGTGGTCGATCGATATAGCACTTGAGAATCGATCCACGAGGACATGTGGTTCTTTAATCTAAACACTATCTAGGCGAATTGATTGAAAGACTAAGAGTTTGGATATTTTTGGTTAGAGCAATGATCTATCCAGAACATTCAAGCATTTAGAATTGAATCCCCTAAGCTAGCATCAAGCGGTCAATCTCTATCTCTCTACCGATCTATTATCAATTATTAAATAAGCTAGCATCAAGCGGTCAATCTCTATCTCTCTACCGATCTATTATCAATTATTAAATCTCTATTTTTAAAAGGAATCTCATTCTAGAAAGTCCAATCTAAGCACAGAGTATTATATCTATTATATGATCCATCAAAGATAGGTAAATTAACTGATTAAATTAAAAGCAGAAAAAGTGGTAGAAGCTTAAGTATGGATCATTAACTAAAGATCATAGTCTGTCAAATATCTAGTTGTTTTAGAATTTAATATTCTAAAAGATCTAGCTCATTTGATATGCCTACAGTCCTACCCAGGAGATCTAAGACCACATGAAAAATCTAACTTAAGTTCGTCTCTCCTAGATACTTGAAACAAATTAGCTACTCATGATTAAAGAACTAACAAGATAATGATAACAATCTAAGATATCAATAAACATTAAAAATTACTCTAACGATTACAATTAATTATTAAAGAATACTTTAATTGAAATTAGATAAAGGACTTATAAAATCTGACTCCCTGACTGCGCAAAGAGCAGCACACGCGCAAATGGAGAAGGACTGCACAAAAATCAAATCCCTCAATACACAGGGATTGCCGCAATGCTAGAGTAGGAATTCTGAAAACAATAAAAAAACAAAATCCTAAAAAGAGCGGCAATCCAATGCCAATAAACAATTCCTAAAAAACGAAGGCTAAATCTCGATGCAGCCTCTCTTTATTAAACAAAGAAAAACTACAAGAAACTAAAACCTTAAAAAAAACTAAAAGAAAATGGCAGCCGCCTCCGTGCAAAGAGCAGCAATCTCCTCTCATGATCAGTGCTTATGGAATAAAAGGAATTTAAAAAAAAAAAAAGCACTTCAATATTTATGCATTACAAAATGCCCCAGTCCAGTAAGAATAACACATCTTCTTTGACTTCTACTGGCAAACAGATGACTGAATCAGCGATGGCTCTTAAGTTGTAAATTTTCGTATTCCCTTTCCTTAAACGTCTTGATTGACCTCGTTTGAAATTTTTTAGAAGAAATTATGATCAAAACACCACAACATGCTCGAAAAGTAATCCTCAGTTTTTACAAATTGCGTGTTTTCCCTGCTGAAAGAAAGTGGATTCCTCTCTCTCTTTTACTTCTTTCTCCGTTACCATTTCGCTGCAAATCAAATCAAATATACTCAAGTAGCATTATTTATATACAGAAATATAGATAAATAAGAGTATAAAAATGATATAAACGATGTGGTGTTTATGTCTAAAGTCGTGAAATTTATAATTGAAGATAATTTGGAATTTACATGTAAAGGTAGTGAAATTTAGATTATTATTCAGTAATTTTGTTGTTGGATGACCACCATCGTGCTTCATTTCTGTAAGTTGTCAACAAAAGTGTTGTTTCTATTCAAATGGTAAACCTTATTGTTATCATTCATGTAGATGATCACTTGAATTTTAGCTGTACTAATAATTTCCGCAGCTCCTGTTCATTTCTTTCCATTTTTTTTGGACACCATTTTTCTTTGCCAATATATATAGACAATCAGTACCAAATCATGGCCAGGATGATGTATCCAAGATCAAAACCTCCTTCCTATGTGTTGTGCGCGCTATCCAATCACAACAACCAAACAATAGAGAATCTCATAGATCTCAAGCACAAAGGGGTATTTTTTGTCAATTTATTTCACGATTGTTTAGGCGGGATTTTTTTGATTTTTTTGGCGCCAACACACTGCAGCCGATGTGTGGCATATATTCAGCCACGTCCCGCCGGCTGAGAAACTCTCTCAGCCTGCAGGCTGAGGTACAGTAACCCCATATATATATATATATATATATATATATATATATATATATATATATATATATATATATATATATATATATATATAAGAAATTATTTTTTTTTTCTTAGAAATGTAAGATTTAGTTTTGTCAAAATCAAAACAAGAGATTTAAGTTGCTCTAGAGATTCTCACACACAAGAGATTCATTATGACTCTGTTTTCTTTAAACTATTGAAAAGAGTTTTTGATAACTTTGTCCAGTTTTCAAAAGCAGTATTTTTTTGTTTTGATAAAGAACTATTTAGAATATATTTTTTATAGTTTTTCAAAACAAGTTCTATACTTTGTATGTGTTGATCTAGTATCACACATGGTGTTTTAAAAATATACATGAACTATGTTTTGTACCCAAGTATTCAAGGATTTTGATGAAAAAACAAATAGAAATTCGAAACATTTCTGTATTTCAGTGTTACCCTTGGGTCAGTCAACCAGACGGTAGACTAGACAGCCGACCAAGCTGTCGACCGATATGCACACTTATGCACCTTTGCACATCAGTCGACCGCAGCTTCAGCTGACTATAAAAACCAATATTTTGGTTTTGATCGGTCATTCGAGTGGCCGACTGATGTTACACAACGGGAAAAAATATGACTGATGGCAGTAGATCGGACGGTCGACCGTTGAGCCATTTCTGGCAATATTTGACCCTAACGGCTATATTATTAATTCTGAATTAGTTGCTAATCAACAACAGCCTATATTGGGTTGCTCTCTTATATTTTGAACCTACACACGCGCGCGCGCGCGCGCGCACACACACACACCCCATAGAAAATATTAGAGAATTAATCATTAAAGTTTGTATTCATCAAGTTTTTGTGAGAAAAAAATTCAAAATAAGAAAGTTTTTTGAGTCTAGATTCAAAATCAATATTTTCTCAAGCTTGTTTCTCTTCACTTCAAATCTTCAGAGCTTATTCACATCAATCTCAGAGCAATCAACTCTTCATCTTGGTTATAGGATAAATTTTGTGAGCCTTCTCTATTTGGTGATCAAGAAGAAGATCACTTCTTCATGTATTCGAGTTGTAGAGATTGCGGTCACAAGCGGGCTTGCGAGTTCGTGGTTGTAAGGTTTTGCGGCACAAAGTGAGAGGGACTTGCGCGTCCTAGTTGTTCTTGGTGAGAACTTATAAAGTGGTGATCTCGCAGGATCAAGAATAGTGCTAAACCCTTCATTCTGATGAAGGCGGGGACGTAGAGCTGTGACTTGAATCGTGAAACAATTCCTCCATATTTGCGATTGCTATCTCTCATTTTCCCTAACTCTACTCACTCCTTTAAGTTTATATCGTGCAATTATAATATAGTGCTTTATCATATTACTTGCTATATTACTTGGTTTAATAGT
This sequence comes from Agave tequilana, assembly GCA_038442645.1. NCBI lineage: Eukaryota > Viridiplantae > Streptophyta > Magnoliopsida > Asparagales > Asparagaceae > Agave > Agave tequilana. The sequence continues at coordinate 101,426 of JAVJIF010013195.1, forward strand.
TATTCTGCATTATTTGTTATTATTCTATAGCCATCACCTATTCACCCTCCTCTAGTTGATATCAGAATGTGTATTATTTGCTACTTATTTTTATCTTATATTTGTGGGGGCTATTTAATCAGATTTCTTGTGCATAAGGTTATGTAGAACTTGAACTGTTGTATTTTATTCACTATTTCTCTGTAAATAAAAATAAATAATTACGCAACAATTTTAAACTTAGAAAATAGGAACAACTAAATCAATATCAATCCCTAATCATTCAACTATTTCAAAATATATTACAAATAGAGTAAGATAGCTAGCCTGAGGAGATGTACTCATACTATGCACTGTCCTAGAAGACAAATGATTCGTCCTCTTGCTCGGATATTGGATTAGCTTCGTAAATTAGTGGAAAAAGCTCCTCAGGAATCACCAGCACCGGGAATCGAGCATTATCCCAGGTCTCTGCTCAGATGAAGAAATTGCCCAAAAAAATGAAGATAAAGACAAAAGTTGTTCTTTTAATACTGAAGTCATTCTCATAAAGAGTAGGCTTCAGATTTTTCAGAAGGAGAAAACAAAACAAAATTATGTGTTGTATCTCTTGCTGCTAGAAGGAGAGGTCTATTTATAGGCTTCAGACGCCCAGTAGTTGTAACTGCAAGAGATAATCACGATCACACAATCAGGTAGTTGAGAGATTTTCTTACCTGATGTAGGATCTAGTGAGACCTGGTCAAAGTTGACTTCGTAAAATAAATAAATAAAATTTGAAACTAGAGTTATTATTTAATTTCTGAACAAAAAATTCCAACAGCCCACCAAAAACTTAAGTTTCAGGGAAGATAACAATAATGCATAATAAAATAAATTATCAAATTATAAAATAAGAATGAAAGTCGGACAACATCATACTGTGAATTTGGGGTAAATAGCTTGCGGCCTTGAATTTATCCTTTGTAAATTTATCGCCACTTAAGAGGCATAATGAACTACGCCTTGAATTTGGCCTTTTTACCCAGATATTGATGAAAATCACACTGTAAGTCTCCATCTTTTGAGCGAGCGGGTTGAGAGTTTAAGGCCATGCTCACAATAACCAACTTATGAGTGTTTTTAGGGGGTCAGTCATGCTCGCCTAACTATCGCCATCATGGTTCCTCTCACGTAGTTAAGTCCTCCAAGGGTACTGCAGATGGATGTTATAACCTCCATACTACATGCGTTGGACATATTAAGAGTTAAACTCAACTTTACCTAGTTATATCATAAGAGCATCGTCACTATTGAGAAGGAATAATAGCTACAATGCTATATGAGGATATATACATATACAGGTCGGTGCTCCACGCAAGTTTCATCAGTCTATCTTATTTCTACCACATTGAAGCACTTTCATGGAACTAGCTCCTAATCAAGTAGGTTGGGTTCCTACTGTCGGTGAACTCTATTATGAGCATAACTCCATCTCTCTCGATGAATCTAGAACCACATTCTTATAAAGACCCTTAGTTAGAATGACTTTATATTTTTCAAAGTCAGATAATAGCTTAACAACCTTTTATTTTCAGGTAGTAATAGTTAGAGGTTTAACTCTTTATGACCATATTATTATGACTTTGGACACCTTTTAATAGACTAATAAAGTCTTTGGGTGGTATAAGAGTCTCCTCTATTTGGGATCTAAAGGTAATTATAAGTTTTTCTTGTTGCCATAGTTTCAAAGGAGCAAATTATTCTCTAAAACTTTATTTCAAGACATATATACATTGCTTTTGATTATTCAAGTATTTAAGATATGTGTGTGTGTGTGTGTGTGTGTGTGTGTGTGTGTGTGTGTATGGGGTTGCTGTACCTCAGCCGACAGCTGAGAGAGTTTCTCAGCCGGCGGGTCGTGGCAACATCAGAGCCGCAAATCTGTCATAAATTTTGGCGGACAAAACCCGAAAAATCCCGCCTAATTTAATGTCAGTCACCTCAACATTATATTTTCAGAAAATACCCTCACTCACAACTTTTTACCTTATGTAAAAACATTTCCTTTCAAAAAAATTTACAACTCTATAATTTCACCTGATCATTCTGATCCAATTAGTTCTATTGTTTCTCAAATTTCATCCTTTTTTTAAAAATATACTTGCAAAACATGGCACCAAAGAAATCATCCGCCGAGAAAGGTACTAGAAAAATGATATGTTTCAAACTTTTTTAGGGTTTATGTATTTTAATAGTTTTAATATTTTTTTTCAGATTTATTTCCGTTTCTCTCCCTTTTTTTTTTTAATCTTGGGACCATGGTCGCAGTTAAGAAAGAGATTCTGAAACTTTAGATGACGAATAAATTTTTAAATTTATAGATTTTCTAACACAACGATAAAGGTCCATTTTGTTTCAAGTTTTTTCATTTCCTTTTATTTTTACCATGGTCGCAGTATTTTTGAAAAAGCCATGTATATGTATGCGACCTTGTTAATATTTTTTTAAATTAAATTTTTTTCATACACTATTTGTCGACCTCGGTCGCACTTGTTAAAATTATAGTTGCAGATCTATGCGACTTAGATCGTAGAGTTTTAAAAAAAAATTTTTTTTTGGACTTTTCATTTTAGACGAATGCGACGTTGGTCGCAGTATCTGAAAGGTCCTTCGTTTTTTATTACATACTGCGACATGGGTCGCAGTTGTTTCAGTATGCGTTGTAGTATACTTATGCGACCATGGTCGCAGTGTATTTAACGTCATTTTTTTTAAATCCAGGGTCGCAAATGTTTATGTTTGCACTGTAGACTTATGCGACCTTGGTCACAGTGTCGTTCATTGTTTACATTTGCACTGTTTATGACTGCGACCTTGGTCGCAGTGTTTTAAAATTAATTTGCTTTTTATTCCCTTATAGGTTTTAAATTATCATTGGTCTAAAGGTTTTAATTTTTCTTCATCTATAGGTAAACAACAGATGAAGGTTCGTCCTCTGAGATCGAGCCTAAAACCTATGTGCGAGTTCATAAAGAAATTCAAAGAGTACATTCAGGCCGATTTCTTAGAGGCAATCAAGAATACCCCATTTGGCCCAATCTTCATGGCCTTCTACAATGAGGAATTTGGGGTGAAAAGGGTCTAAAATCAAACGTTGCTGTACTGAGGATTTTAGACCAGTATGATAGGGATTCAAGGACCTTTACAATTGGGGCAAAACAAATTGAGTTAACGGTAGAGGATATTGCCCTAAGTTTTGGTCTACCTATCATTGGGTCAGATTTTATTACGAATAAGACCTGTACGATGAAGGATAGAGGGGTTATAAAACATTATTTTCCCAATATAAAGAAGATCACTAAAGTATCTATTGAAGAGGCATTGGATGATCTTCTGGTCAAGAAAAGGAGGAGGGGTGAATTAGATGTGACAAAGGATGAACAACTTGAGCAGCAAGTGACTTTACATAAAATTATAAGAGACAGATAGAGACTTGCAGCTCAAGACTTTACTACAATAATCATCTTATACATGTCGGCCACTCTATTCTTCGCTGGTAGTAAATGCACGGTGCCGTGGTATATTGTGGAACAGATTGCCAATATGCAGCTGATGAGGTCAATATGATGGGCTAGAGCTGTTTGGCAATTCCTGATTGAGTCAATGAACATCTTCAGGTATACCACGTACGAGCTGCAAGGATGCTCCGTGCAAATTATTGTAAGTATGAATATCAAATTTGGTCACCATTGTATGAAATTTCCCCATAATCTTGTGAATATTGGTGTAAACTAATTTAATTTTACATTTTGCAGTATTGGCTATGTGAGAGGGCTCCTATTTTTCAGCCGAGGTCTGGTTTGGAGGACAAAACTCCACGCGCAATAAGATGGGACCTCCAGAACATTAGCAGATCTTTACTTGAAGTTGATCTAAATGAGCTTGACGCAAATATCGTAAGTTTTAAAATATTAAATACTATATAGTATTGATTAAAAAATGCGACCATAATCTTAGAATGCGACCATGGTCGCAGTATTGAGCTGCACTTTTCGCAGTTCATTTAATGTGCCGGACATACAAAATGCGACCATGGTCGCATTCTCCTGATAATACCGTTTACATAAAATGAGACCATGGTCGCAGTATTAAGCTGCAAGTCTTCGCAGTTAAATTTATGTGCCAGACAAACAAACTGCGACTATGGTCGCATTCTATCTTAATAGTTAATAAATGTACTGCGACCTTGGTCGCAGTATAATTATTTCAAATAATTCGTTTTAACTTTATTTTTTTATTTTTTTCCCTCAGATTTTGTGTCGAATGGCCAACATCTCTAATGAAGAAAAAATTATGATTGGCCTTCCTCTTGAAGGGGAAGAGAAGGAGGAAGAAGAAGCAGAAGATGAAGATGAAGAAGAAGAAGGAAATGGATATAATCAAGCTAACATCCCGTCTGATAAGGAGCCAGATGCGGCAAAAATAATTGAGCAAGAAGAGACGAGTGAGTAAGAACCAACTTTTACAGGTTTTTTGCCACCACAACATGATGAACAAGCTAAAGAAATTGAAGAGTTGAGGAATAAAAATCAGTAACTGATAGAATATGTATCTCAGCTTGAAAGAAAAATTGAAAAAATAGAGACTGAGAACAGAATCAAGGCTGAATTAAAGAAAAAAAGAAGAGAAATAAGAGAGAAGAAAAAGTTAAAAAAGCAGCAGAGGAAATTAAAAGTGAAAGAAGAAGAAGAAGAGCTGCTAAGAGCAGCCGCTGCTGCGAAGGAGAAGGAAAAGGAGAAGAGAAGGAGTGAAGAGGAGAATGAGAAGAGAACGAGGGAAGAGGAGAAGAAGGAAAAGGAGAAGAGAAGGAGTGAAGAGAAAAATGAGAGGAGAATGAGGGAAGAAGAGGAGAAGGAGAAGAGGAAGGAAGAGGAGGAGCAGGAGAAGGAGGAGAGAAGGAGGGAAGAGGAGGGGCAGGAGAGGAGGAGGAGGGAAGAGGAGGGGCAGGAGAGGAGGAGGGAAGAGGAGGAGATGAGAAGGGAAGAGGATGAGGAGCAGAAGAGGAGGATTGTAATGGAGAAGAAGGAGAAGGAGAAGAGAAGGAAAGAAGAGGAGGATCAGGAAAAGGAGAAGATGAGAAAGTTAGATGAGGAGAAGAAGAGGCAGGAGAGGATGAAAGAAGAGAGGAGAAGGAAGAAGGGAGAAGAGGAGAAGCAGAAAATAATTATGGAGCAGATGGAGAAGCAGGCTGAAGAGAAGAAGAAAAAAAATTTGGAAGAGGACGAAAACATGGGTTCTGAATTTATTGTAAATATTCATGGGGAAGATATCCCCAGTTTTTCTTTGAATATAACTCAACAGATTCAAGAACTCCAAAGAGATAAAGCTTCTGAAGAAAAAATTCAAGAACATACTCCGGTTCAGAAGCAATCCTTAAAAGGAAAAATTTTGGATTACTCTAAAGGAACGATAGAAAGGGGAGTCAAAGAACGGAAGCGTGCTGAAAGAGATCGCGATGACTCCGACTTCGTTTATCCAAAACAGAAGAAGAAAATAATGAACATCCTCTTCCACAGCCTGCGGCTCTGAGTTCTGACACTGGTTTCGGCGACAAAGAGATTACCCCCACTCATCCAAAATCGAGGGAATTGACCGAAACCACAGCATACAGAATTCTGCAGCCCCATCAACAAGCTCTTATAAAAATTTCTTGGACAAGGCCTTCTCTGAGTAAGTTAATTATTTTTATTATAAATCATATCAAAAAACTGTTATGTATATATATAACAACTACAATTTAATTACTAACTTTGTTTTGAATATCTTGCAGTTCTACTGCATATCAGGATACCGACAACGGAATCATTGTTACAAAGAATGACATTGAGGACCTGATGTTCAGTAGAGACTTAGATGCGAATATAATTCATTTCTACATGCAGCATCTAAAGAAAGGAGGAAGATTAAAAAGTATATTCTTCCGGAGCGAAGCTTGGGTAAACATCTATTTTCTCCTTTACGGTTTAATGTAATATAAATTTCCTAATTGATTTGGTGAATTAAATCTTTGAACGTTAAATATTCTAGTAATGTTCTTTATCGATGTTTAGGCTTAACGAATGTACTACGACCATGGTCGCAGTTTATAATTAAATTAATTCACCCCAATATCAATTTAAAATGAAGATTACGACTGTGGTCGCAGTTCCTGGCGGCAGTCTTAATAAACAACAACACTGCGACCTTGGTCGCTATGCGCCCTAATATAAAAGTAGCAGCTAACTAATCTACTGCGACTTAAGTCGCAGTCCATGATAATATTAATCACCACGAATATAATTTTAGTAATCAAAAGTATGCGACCTATATTGCAATTCCTGGCGGTCTTTATCAAAAACAACAATGCGACCTTGGTCGCTGTATTTATTAATATACAATTGTGTTAATTAATATACACTGCGACCATGATCGCAGTCTGTTGTCTTGACGTAATAACTTCTAATTTTCATACCAAACTTTTTATACTTTAAATTCATTTTGTATTTTATTTTCTTTGTTGTCCGCAGCACGGTGTTGTATCTAAAAGTAAAGATCTGGAAGATCATTTCATCAAGCAGAATCTGTTGAAAAACTGGGCAGACGATGCGCAGTACATGTTCTTCCCGATCAATCACAAACATAGTGCCGACGAGCCCGGATTTCACTGGACCTTATTGGTATTTGATTGCCATACAGAAAAGTGGATTTTTACAACTCTTTGGTCCCAGCTGAAAAAACTAGTAGTATATTAAAGCTTTATCAAAAAGATGCAAAAATAATGGTGAGTTGAAATTTATTATTTTAATTACTGGAAACTTACATTTAATTTGATTAATACTGTTTTTTTTCTATTGACATTGCAGAAAGAAAGATTATTATAGATTTTTGAGATTGATTTGAATAAATTAATGAGAAAAACAAATATAAAATACACAAGATGCCCACAACAAGCAAACAGGTATATGAAAATTTTGACATCTCCTTACCTATCATATTTTCTACCTTCTTTTAGTACAAAAATATAATTTCATTTAATGATTATTCTCTGCAAATTTCAGTGTTGATTGCGCTCTATATGTATGTAAGTACATGAAAAATATAGTATTGGGTAGTCCATCAGCTGTTGATACTGTTACGGCTGCTGACGTACAGAGACTAAGAAGTGAGCTTGCATACATGATACTTGCAGATAGAGAGAAGAGTTGGGATGAAGAAACAGAAATGATACGAAGGATGGAATTTGATGACTGACAGTGGGCAATTTATTGATATAACACATTTTTTTATTTATAAATGTAAAAATAATTGCAATTCATTCAATTTTTTTTTGTTTTATTGATTTAATTTATAAACATTTTTATACATTTATTTATTATAAATTCAATTGATTATTTTCAATTTACATTTGTTACACCGTGCATTTTACTATTGCGTACTGATCTTAGAAACAAACGTTTGTTCAGCAGTTGTATTGCGACCAAAGTCGCAGTAATGACCTGTTTTAGTTACAACGTTTCTTTATCTTGCGAAACTATAATCGAGACAGCGATCATGGTCGCAGTTACTTAATCATTTATCAGTTCCCAATGCGACTGTGGTCGCAATAATGAACTGTTTTGGATTACAAAGTAATTTAATGTAAGACAGTATTAACCTTTAAACTGTTTTGGATAACTGAACAGTCGTCTAGAAAGTATACAATTTTTGGGAAAAGGTAGAAAAATAAATTTGGGACATGTTCACGTGGTTTGAGAGCTTAAACCTTTTGGTATTCCATGATTAAAAGTATATAAAGGGGTATCAAGATAGGATTATAAACATACTAAATTGTTTTTCTCAAACTCGTTACTTTCAATATTAGGAATCAGATTCAAAAATGTCTTCTCCACCGTCTTCACTAGAAAGAAGCCAATCATCTAATGATGATTGGATGTATAGTTCTGAAGCGATGCCTCGCTACGGGTCAGAGGATGAGCTTGATACAGACGACCCGTTCTGGGAGTTCATTGATGAACCAAAATACATACATGAAGACGAAGAAAGCGAAGAGGAGATTGTTGGAAAAGAGGTGGAAGAGACGGAAAGCGATACGGAAGACGAACGCGGTCATAATCTTGATGACGAATCTGATTATGATGGTGATGACGAGAAGGATTAGATTAGAAGTTTAAACTTTGTATTTTGTCTTTTTATATATATAACCCTTTTTTCTAAGGTTAATTGTGTGAATTATAGTTTTTACTACTTAGTCTTGGTTGAAATACTGTACATTTGTCACAAATTTTATTTCACCGAACTGTGACTATGGTCGCAGTCATTAAACTGGTGAACACATCCAGACAATGCGTTCAAATGGGCAAAAAAGCTCGACACTGCGATCAAGGTCGCAGTTTAATTTTTGTTCAGTGAACTAAAGGTAAAACATAGGACGAAAATGTAGAAATGGAAGTTACAATTAAAGTTAAAGGGAACGCTGCGACTGTAGCCAAAAAATTAAAAAAAAATTCCGTCAGGAAGCTGCGACTCTGGTCGCAGTGAACGAGCTGTTTTATATACGAAAAAAGTCAATATTCAAATGTGTAAATATCGATGCGACCATTGTCGCAGTGGTACTTTACGTTGAGTGGAATCTAAAAAGAACATAGTGCTAAAATTGTCGAAATTATAATAGTGCGGAGAATATTCAACTATATTCAGATGTTACAATAATATAGCAAGAGAGGGGGGCAATATTAAGAAGGAAACAAATCAATTTCGGCGATATAGGAACACTGCGACCACGGTCGCAATTAACCACGTACACTGCGACCAAAGTCGCCGTCTACGTTATATTAAACAGAAATTAAACTATAAAGACTTTAAAGTACAACTAATTACAATAATAGCATAGAAGAAATCAATAAATGAGAATAAAATCTGATTATAATGACACGCCAGTGGCAGACTGCGACATGAATCTCTGTACACTGTGCGACTCAGGTCGCAGTTCATGTAAAAATGAAGACTTTATTTCTTCAAGATGGACGCATCCCAAACCTACTTCTTCTGCCATTAAAAAAGGAATAGTAAGAATTTTAAACATAAATCATTATAAAAAATTGTTTAACAGGTTTAATGTAATACCAGTAACGGACAACCAGTCCTGTAATGGCCCAGCTCTTGACAGTTACCACATCTTCGATGCTTAACTTCCTTCTGATATATACAATCTTCAAAACCAGACTTAAGCTTGGATGCAGCTCTAGGCATCCTCTTGGTACGTACAAGACCAATTGGATCACGTATATTAAATTCTTCACCATCTCGCAGAACGACAACGGATCCACTGGAACCAACTATAGTTTTAAGCTGTGATGAATGATAATTTCCTGACATGGCTCTGTATTCACTAGTGGTTTCTTCGGCAAATCTTTCCAAAATTGCCTCCAATTTTGAAAGATGGATATCAGAATCAGCGACCATCTCAAGAATTGCATTAAATTTTGAACGAATTATCCACAATCTAGCCGTCCGTGGAGTGTCTTGACTGGGAAAAGGCCTGATGCCATTTTCAATTGCAACGTTTTTGTAACGAACATCCAACCTCCATCTCTGAAGTATATATGATTCTGGTATATGTGTAACGTGATTGCGCCATAAAATACACAGACAATGTCTACATAGGATACCCTCTGTTTCAAATAACGAGCAACTACAAGAAACATGAAGTTCCTCACACTTATCATAACTGACCTTTTCCCAACTGTCTTTTGATTCTGAATAATCACCAACCATATATTTTGATCCAGGTCTGTCATGTTCCAACTCTTCTGAAAACAGTGTCATTACAACTGCCCATTCCTTTTGGAACAACTGAAAAATCTTCGGTGTATACAACTTCGAAACCTGTATCTCATATGGATTCGATGTACAGTTGGGCAAAGAATTCAAACCCCGAAAATCTTGTTGAGATTCAGAGGTACGACGGCAGCAACAGCTTTATCATATTGGTGAACAAATTCCACTAGTTTCGTGTTTGCATTAACAAAATCATCAAAGAAGGAATTAATACTCTCGGACCTCTGACTGGTTGTCATTCCAGCACAGAAAACATCCTTGAGATATGCATTAACCCAATGTCCACGCAACCTGTACATCTTCAACAACCAATTGTCTTCTTCTTCTTCTAAATGATATTTTTCATTCATCAGACGCCATCGCTCCTCGCACGTGCTTATATCTCGGGAGGTGTACCAATCATGAAAATCGGAGACCATATCTTCTCCATACTTGTTTGTCATTGGGATTTGTTGCTCAGCAATATGTTTCCGCATATGCCAGAAACAGTAACGGTGCCGAGAAGTTGGGAAAACAATCTTGATGGCGTCACCAATCTGCGCATCCTGATCAGTAATAATCAGCTTCGGTTCAACTCCATGCATGCACTTGAGCCAGTTTTGGAATAGCCAAACAAACGTATCCCTCTGCTCATCAGCAAGCAATGCACAGCCGAACAAAATTGACTGCCGGTGATGATTTACTCCAGTGAATGGAGCAAATGGCAAGCTCAAGTGATTAGTCCTGTATGTTGTGTCAAAAACGGTCACATCACAGAACCTCAGATACGAGGAAATAGCTCTTCCATCAGCCCAAAAAATGCTTCTAAGTGTGCCCGCGTTATCGACTTCACTTGCAAAGAAGAATTCTGGATCGGTCTCGGCTTTCTCTTGAAAATATTTGATAATAGCAATAAACTCATGGCCGCAATTATTTCTACGTTGACGAGTAAAATCAATAACTTATTGCGGGCTCACTTCTTCACAGCCTTCTCCATGGCTCATTGCATTCACAACGCGGGAAATATTTGAAGGCCGCATTCCCACATCAACCAGATTGCTCATAATGCTTCTGCTAATCTTTGAACGATGAGTCTGGTGAGAGTAATGGTGATGTACCTTATCGGGCTTGACAATTCATGTGAATGAGAATCAACAAATTTTATGATAACCCAATATCTTCTGTCAAAAAGAAAACGAAGACGGACATGCATCTCAGCAGGAAAAGCTACTCTAGTGTCAATTCGACGATGCACTGTAAGCCCCTCTTGTCTTTTGTCACACACTTCTTCAGACCTTCCTTGTTGCAGCAAAATTTTCTGCAAATAACTTCATAAGGAGGCTTCCGTGACTTATCTATTCCTTTTCTTCTCACACCAAAACCTCTGTTCCTTGCATAAGAATTGTAGAAATTGTATGCTTCCACATCCGACAGGAACTGTTTCCCTAGAAACTTATCTGAGCTTCCAGACATTTCTCCATGTGCATTCATATCCTACAAAAAATAATTAGACGAACTACATGAATATAAATATTTTTTAGATATCACACGTCTAAAATATAATTTATATAACTGCGACCAAGGTCGCATAGGTAATGAAATCTATATAACTTCTTATTATAAGACTGCGACCTAAGTCGCAGTTATCCGTATGAGAAGAATTTTTAAAAAAACAGAATAATAAATGTGCAACAATCTAATGAATATATAAAATGGATATAATTCACATAAAAACGTGTAAAGAATTATGACAACAAAGAATGAGACTTGGGTCGCAGTCACAAAAATCCAACTGCGACCGTGATCGCTGTTCTAAAAAGATTAAAACAAGTGATTATTCTATTCTGTAAAACAAATTATAGTTCGAACAAGGAATGCGACTTAGGTCGCAGTCAGAGAAAAAAGATTTCACACGGAGAATATTTTCAAATAAGATTGCGACCGTGGTCGCATTTCTGAAACTTTAAAACATGTGATTATAGGTCGCAGTACCACATAGACTAAAGAGAAAAATTCTATATTTAAGAAATTGCGGAAAAAAAATTGACACGATTAAAACTTGTTGATCGGCATGCAAAGATGCCAACCCTTCAATATTTTCAATATTCTGAGAATAAGTTGAACCAGATGATATATCTTCCATATTTAGATCGCCAGATAGACATCGCTTACGACTGTGGACAAAATTTGCAGGGGAAGTAGACTGCTCGGACGTCGACATTAAATATTTTGGACACAAAATTGCTCTGAAAGAGTTTATATTTTCAGAAAAAAGTTATCGCAGGCTGAAAAGGAGAACCTAAATCTGACAAAGAGAGGTAAGGAAATAGGGGAAAAAATAATTTATAAACAATAACCTAAATCTTATAAAGAGCGGCAAAAAAGGGGGAATAATAATAATAAACAATAACCTAAATCTGACAACGAGCGGTCCAAAAATTGCCTTGTGGGCAAATAATAATAAACAATAACGAAAGTTACCGAAAGAGTAGCTTTTCATAAGGGGTATTTAGTAATTTAACTTCTTCGTATAAGCGGGCCGCAAGTTAGTGGGGTGACAAATATTGAGCCACGTCACCGCAGGCTGAGAGAGTTCTCTCAGCCGCAGGCTGATATACATTTCTCTCTCTCTCTCTCTCTCTCTCTCTCTCTCTCTCTCTCTCTCTATATATATATATATATATATATATATATATATATATATATATATATATATATATAATTTGATAAGAATAACAAAAAAACAAAAACTTAAGCCTGTCAATGTCATTTAATGCACACTTAGGGGCCGTTTGTTTCGCGTAAAAGTCCGTAATTCGTAAATGACTTACAACCCAGTTACAACAACGGCGTTTGTTTGGACCGTAATTCGTAAAAGACTTACACAACCTAATTACCCCTCACTTGCAACCCAATTACCACTCACTTACAGCTCAGTTACAGTTAATTTTGTGGTCATGCAAATTTGTATTATTTTTTTATGTTAATGTTAAATTTTTTTTAATATTTAGCATTTTTAATATTTATTTGCAATATTAAAACTTTTTAAATCACCAAATAGTTAATTTTGTGATCAACTTTTTTACTTACGACTTACACATTACGACAACCAAATACCGTAAAGCACAATACACTTTTTCACTTACAACTTTATATTACCAACCAAACACCATAAAGCTTACATACATGTAACTCATTTACAAATGTAAAAGACTTTACCAATTACAACTTACGAATTACGGCCAATTACGACAACCAAACAGACCCTTAGTGTCAAAATTTAAGTATCAATATGTAATTCATATATATCTGAAATATAACTTATGTATATGATAACATATAGCATATACTTGACCATAACGTTATGAAATGTACATGTACTAGTGAAACCCGTTTTAAAATATCGGCCAAGTCGGCCGAGATATCAGCTGATATCTCATTTTTTGCCTGTTGCCGATACGATATGGGAAAAATTGTTTGCACATATTGTTTGCAGTAAAAAATGGCCGATATTTGAAATATCGGCTGATAAATTTCCCGATATGAGTCGTCACAAATCGATCGATATGAACTTATTTTAATTGGGTTCATTTTTTTAACGTATCAGCATTTTACTCAAATTCGACCCGTCACCCGACTATATAAGTGTTGTTTGCATCATTAGGGCTCAATAAAAATTGATGCTTAATTTTTCTCCTCCGAGAATTGACAACGATGTTTGATTTTCACGTAAGTAGATTATACAACTTCTAATCTTATATTTTTCAATTTCATGAAATAACTTATGTATTGCATGACCCAGTATTGTGTGTAAATGTACATTATTGTTTTACCGTCTTTGCATGCATATTACATCATTTTTATTTGGTAGATGATATATATGATACTAAACCGACTTTTAGTTTTCAATATTTTATTATATATTGTGTCCGATATGAAAGCCCCGATATCCGCGCATATCTCCGAATCTCCCCAATATCCAGAATCTGATATGAAAAACCCCCATCCGATACGATCATGATATCTGATATTTAGAACCTTGCTGGTGAAAAATTTATTTTCCATTCTTTTCACCTTATTAGACATTGATGATATCATGATTGGATTTTAGTATCTTATAAGATGACTGCAAATTAATTTCTTGCCGGACATCAAAGCATCTTAATTTGCCTTACCATTTATATTCTCAATAGTATCAGGATTTTCATCTTGGACAAATTACCATTGTCTTAATTTAGTGATCAAGATATATAATTTAATTCCTCTTTGTACATGCAACTTGATCATATTATCACAAATATATAATGTATGTATTATACCTCTTTAGTTTTGAAAGTATTACATTTAAAATCTTCAAAAAAGAAATTTAAATAATTTTTAAAAAATATTTATAATTTAATTAATAGTGAGGATTATAATATCCTTTCTAAAGAAAGATTTGAAATACATAAATCTGTAAAATATAGTAATCATTTTGAAATATTTTAACTATAGATTGATGCGCTTATAATTTCAACTTTTGAAATTTAATGTATATATACACACAATTTATTGAATAGTAAAATTTGAAGTTTAATATTATTCACAACTTAAATAAGAATTTTCTTATAATTTTAGTAGTATTAAAATCATGAAAACACTTAAATAAGAGGTGTATTATAATTTTTGACAGTTATGAATATAATAAGTTAAATCTATAGATGATATTTTTAACTTGATATATATCTATTATTCTTATTACTAGAAAGCCATCATTGAAATGAAATAATTAAATATTATATTTTAAAATATGAAAATATTTAATTTATCTCCTAGTAAGTGGGAGATTATAATTTTTTTGATCAAACTAAAGTTTGTTTTATAAGGGGTCAAATATATCTAAATATTAGATCATAATACAAAAAATCATTTATTTTGGGAAACATAATTTTTATTGATCCTAATTACATTGGATGGGGGGCAAGGGCACCTATGGCTAATTAATCTTCCGGCACATGACTAGGATTCTAATTTAATATGAGCTCGAATAATAAGATTTGCTCATGCAAACATAATGTCACAAGTAGTACAATCATAATCCTATGTTTGAAATTTTCAATTCTACTTAGTTCCTCATACTAGACTAAGTGTAGACTAGAATACCAGTTTAGCTAATATACATGATCCGATCATTATTTACATCAAACTCAAATATGACATATAGCTAAAACTCAAGATTGATCCTAAATAGATTCAAGTATGTCTAAATGTTAGTATGATGTTAGGGTTATAACCTATATAACAATATCACTTCTAAAGTTATGGTTAACGTAGACTTAGGATATATTTAATAAAAGATCCTAGAATTATTGGATTAGTCAAAACTCAAATTTTATCAGTCCAATTGGCCAGCTTGGTATAAATTAGGTCGGTGATTTTTCGCTCTTGGCGTTCCTTAGTTATAGAACAACGTTGAGTATGCTTTCTTAATTAAACACTAATTGCATAAAATTTCAGGAAAATAATTTATCCTTAAACTTTCTTTTCCTAATGAGCTAGATATCCTTAAGAGTCTATATCTATCATAGCTACATGCAGGGTAGACAAAAAATATTGATCTCTTGTTTAATTGTGACAAATACTCTAACTTAGCAGAGTAAGAATCATTATAGTAATATACTAGAATTCACTAGTAGAAAAAACCAGATACTCATTATAATTTTTTAGATAAATTTCATGTACATTATGGCCAATAAATGAGACACACATTTTTCTCCATATGATATTCACAATACATACTTATCAGATTATCAATCCAATTCTAACATATGTGCTGATTTATTAGCATGACCATAAAGATCTTTATAGCAAAATTTATTCTCATAAACACAAGAATTTTAAGACATCACGTAAGTAATAAATTTCCGGTAACTTCATTTTACTAATGTATGATCCCGAAATAAAAGAAATATAAGTGATATTTAACTGATCAGTTGTCGTAATTAAAGAATTTTCTTTGACATTTTTCAAAACCAAATTCCTTTATCAATTTGTCCATTCTAGTCAAATCAAAACACCTCTAAGTTAGAAGAATTATTCTAAGTTCATGGCTTATGAAATATCTTGTCAAGACATTAGAATATAAAGAGATAAAATTTAACTATCATCCTTAAGTTAGAACAAAATTTTTAACCCGTATAATTACAAGATTACTTTTATATACAAGTACAAATGAACTCATATTAGAGGTACATGTATAAAGTTACACACAATTTTAGGACATGGTATAAAAGAATTAAGATCAATTTCTTTCATAACTCAATAAAAGAAATATATAATCTTTATCATCTCAGATTATTGATTAACAGAATAATGAAAATTTGGTTCTTTATATAAGCAATAAATAATAATATTAATATGCAAGAATGCAAAAATCTATCATTTAACTTGTTAGATTCTTACTTTCAGTTTAAGACAATTCACTTGCAAGATTTTTGAACAAATAAATTTCTAATCATAAGACTATTAATTTATAGAGTAAATAGCAATAATTAAACACTCATAACTCCATGCAGGAAAAAGAGAAGTTTTAGCAAGCCTTGTAATTATTTAATTGAAAGAAACTAATTATTTGCAAGAAATCAATAGTTGGCTAAAGTAACCATTAGTAATAATTTGTAAGGATTTGAAAAACTTGTAAAATTTGAACAATAATTTGTAAAGATCTGAAATTATAAAAAATTGAATAGTAATTTTGCAAGAAGTTGAAGTAAGTAAAACTTGTAAGAATCTTGAGAATAACTTTGTAATAATTTAAACCTATAAGAATTTTGCAAGAAGTAATTATTGCTGGAAACAAGTATTTAATTAACCAAAAAATTTGAGAAAGCTAATTTTTGAGGAAATGTCAATATGATTGTAGAAATTAATTTATGAGAGAATGAAAAGGTAGGAACTTGAAACTAATTATTTTGTAAGAATTTGTAAGAATAATTAATTTGTAAGAATTCGAACTTGTAGTAATTTATATAATTATTTTCCATAATAAACAAGTCTTTGAAAGAAATCAATTAATTTGCATGGTAATAAGAAATATAATTTGCTAAGAGATATTGTTGAATTGCAAGAATTAATTTACTAACCACTAACAAAAACAATAATTGGTAGAAAATAGTGAAAGCACACCTAGAGGGGGGGTGAATAGGTGTAAATGCTAATCTAGAACTAAATGCAAAACTAAGTGCGCTAAATGCGGAAGCTTAAAACAATCTTGCAATCACACTTAGTACAATCACAAGTGTAGCCGAATTCCCTGTGAAGGGCTCTGGACTAACTCCTCTTGATTCCCCTTGAATGGGTTGAGGTGCTATGTGAAGCTCTTGTTGATTAAGTACAAGTGAGGCACACACTCAAGCAAGCCAAGCATATAATGGATATACAACAATATGAAAGATGCAAGGCAACACAAGCAATATGATATGGCAATATGAATTATGCTCAACACAAGCAATATAATATGATGATATGAAGTATGATGCTTTGCACAATAAATGAGAGAGAGAGAGTTAAGAGACAAGTGGATCAAACGCAAAGGCCAAGATATGTTTCGAGGTTCGAGCACCTTGCTCTACATCCCCGCCTACACCATCGTGTAGGATTTCCAATCCACTATCTCCCACCGAGGGAACCTCTACCGAAGAGGATTTGTTACAACACTAGGAGTACCAAACTCCTCTCTCAATACAAACACCACCTCACAACTGAGAGGTAGGCCCGTAGCCAATACAACAGCCAACACCTCTACCGAAGAGGGTTTACAAACCAAACTCCACCTCTCACTAGAGGGAGCACACCACAAGCCTCAACCTTTACCAAAGAGGGAGCAAACACCAACCCAATACAATACCCTCAACCTCTACCAAAGAGGAAGCAACTCAAGAAATCAAGAGTTTACAACAAGTGGTATATCTCAACCACAAACCTCTTTCCTTTTTCCACAAAAATAAGATCCTAATAAATTAGGATAGATGATAGCTCAAGTGTGGAAAACACAAGTGTTTTGATCAAAGAAAATCTCTTGGGAAAATACCAAATTGATATAGAAATGAAGAACAAGAAATCAATTCCCAAAAACTTGTTTTCTTTGAAAATAACCAAAACACTTAAAAACAAAAGAATGAATCTTTTTGGCACTTAAACTCTTTTAAAAACTTCTTTTAAACACCAAGAATGGAGAGAAATTTTAGCTCTTGAAAACTTGGCCAAAATCCCAAATGAATGGGTTTATATAGGCCAAAACAGAAACTAGCCGTTAGGCTGAGCTGGCAGCCTGACAGGCTACCGGTCGACCGCCCGGGTCGACCGCCAACGGTCAGAAATGTGACCGTTGGGCAACTGCGATCGACCGGCCCGGTCGACCCAAACAAACAGAGAGCAGAGCTCTCAGCCCGGTTGACCCGTACGGTCGACCGTCCCATTGTCTGCCAAACATGCACAGTTTTGTGCACGTCGGTCGACCGTCCCGGTCGACCGACTTCACCCAAGTCGACTAGGTCAGATTTAGTAGTCGACTGGTTGAAGCCTGAACAGATTTCTGGGTCAGAAAAATCAGTTAAAATATTTTTGAAAATCTTTTATCTTTTCTGAAAATTCTATAAAACTTGTTTTAACATTTTACTTTGATAAACAACTTGTGATAAAATTTCAAGACATATATCAATCATATCAATTCATTTTTGAGTCTTGCAAATTTTATCAAACCAACACTTGTATTTTTCCAAACTTGATTTTTCAACACATGAATAGGAATATCAAAATAAGTTTGTCTAGCAAGTTAAAGCATGTATGTATAACTAGAATACATCTACTATACATATAAAATATGTAAACTTGTTTTGATCAATCTATTCATGAGAACCAAATCCAAAATATAAATTTGTGTGTGTTGTGCACTTGAGCATATCAACTATATTAAGCTTTACAAATGGATCTAAAACACACTAACTAAACTATGGATACCTAAGTCTTCTTGATGATCTTCATCTTCAAGTTGACTTGCTCCAAAACTCCATCCATGGGCTAGGCAAAGTGTGATCTTGAAGCTTTGGCCCTGGAATCATAATGAAAAGCTTCTAAACTCCTTGTTGAAGCTAATCACCAACTAATATCTTGGTTAATGATCTGAAACTTAAACAACACAAGATTATTAGTAAACATAACTACATGAGTTAATCATCATCAAAACTAGGGTGGAAGGCCTTTGGGCCAACAATCTCCCCCTTTTTGATGATGACAAAACTCATGGAGTTATATATGTATGGATTAAAGTTAAGCTTCAAAGAAGCTCCCCCTTAACTCATGCATAAAACAAATAAACATAAATATGCATGAATGACAATGCATAAACAAGATGCTCTAGATACCAAATGAAATATTCAAAACAAAACATTTCTAGAGGCCAATTAACATTAAACTATATTAAACTTAATATATGCAAAAACATAAATATGCATATATAAAGCTTATAACTCAAAATCTTTCTCCCCCTTTTTGTCAATCATCAACAAAGGGGTAAACAATCAAAACAATAAAATGAGGGGTAAAAATCTTTCTCCCCTTTTTGTCAATCAAAACAATAAAAACAATGTTCTCCCCCTTTTTGTCTAAAAACAAAAACAAAGTCAATAAGGGGTGACTTTTAATAACATGATATCAATTGAAAATGTGTCAATGAAGCATCTTGATACCAATTAAAAATAAACATAGGTCAATCAACAAATGGTATATGCTATATACATTCATGAAGAGGAAGACGCTAAGTTAGCTTCCCTACACATATGCATTACATGAAGGAGGGATGTTAAGCCATAATTCACATAACACGCATTATGTAATGCATAAGAGGAGATGTGAAGCTCCCCCTACACACGTGTACCACATAAAGAAGAGATGTTAAGCACTTCAATACAAGATACACTCAACATGAATCTATATGTAGAAGAGATGTTAAGCTCTCCTTGCATATAGTCAATACAAATCAAAACTTTTGTATTTATCTTTAAACAAAATGTTTAGATACCAATTTAAAACACAAGACATCTTGATATCAAAAGATAGTATTTTTCTTTTTAAGTCATATAAACAATTGAAATGACTATTTTCTATCATAAAGTAAGGGAGTGGAAATACAAATACCAATTGAAATATAAAAATCGAATTTTCTCCCCCTTTATGAAATACCAACAAAACTATGCATAGACTTGAAATAAGATATCAATTGAAAACTAAATCAATTGAAATAAAGTTGAAGCTCAAGCTTTAGCATAAACAAAATTTGTGCTTAAGATATAGAAATATAATAGCACAAAAAGAACAAGTATATGTGTATGAAATAGAATGAGTACCAATCACCAATAGATGATACCAATTGAAAATATACATACACAATAAACACATATGAGTATACATGAGAATCAAGATTGATACCAATTGAAAGAGTTCAATGATACCAATTGACATAACAATAAAAGCATGGTATAACTCATATCACAATGAAGAAAACGAACTAGTTAAAATGAAAATTTTGTTAACTAGTACGAAATCCTTCAAGCAAGGAATAACACAAAATAATGTTCATAAAACACATGTAAATCACATAGCACTTAAAAACACTCAATATTCAATAAAGTCCATACATGCTCATGAAAAACATACTCATGAGAAATATTTTAAAAGATGATGAGTGTACAAGTAATGTGTGACATGACATTATGAAATTTCTAATTAAGCTCAAATATTCCTCAAACATGAAACATGAAAACGTAAAAATCATCTAAACTATTTAATCTTCAAGGCATATGTATGTCTAATACAAACTAAAGCATACATACATATCCAAAACACAACGAGTCCACAAAATATATGCATTAAGGCACGTGGCTCAAAAAGGATAAACATGTATATCTAATAGTTTGGACAAGATAGACATATACATGAAGTTAAACAATTAAACACAAAATCAAGAAAAACTAAATCTTCATTAAAACAAATTTCATTTGAAGG
Source organism: Agave tequilana (assembly GCA_038442645.1). Lineage (NCBI taxonomy): Eukaryota > Viridiplantae > Streptophyta > Magnoliopsida > Asparagales > Asparagaceae > Agave > Agave tequilana. The sequence continues at coordinate 122,282 of JAVJIF010013195.1, forward strand.
TTTATGTATGAATTGTCAAACATGAAGTATACATACATATCCCTAAACACGATTGAGTCCATATATAGATTTGCATGAAAGGCAAATGACTCAAGGGGTATACATGTATATCTTAAAGTTTGGCAATACAAACATATACATGAAGTGAAAACTCATAAAACAAATCCAAAAATAGGAATACAAGTTTAAAATATATGAATCATCAAAACTAGACTATACTAGCACATCTAATGGGTTCAAATAAGCAATCAAGCTCAACATATATAGATTTATTTGTGGCCCACTATATGCACAAATATAAATTCTAGTCTTAATGAGAACTAACATCTAAACATATATTCAAACATGAAGCATCAAAAACAAATATAAAAATCATCATGATAAAACTAAAACATGATTACTATGTAAATTCATATGTATTAGATTCATGATGTTCATTATAGATTAAACAAAGGTGAGAACACTAAGTATGGGTTTCACATAAGCATGTGTGTCTCAAATACTATACATGTATGTCAAGAATCTAATAAATATGGTATTTACATACTAATCCATAGACATCAAAACATGCTATAAATTTTAATTATGAAAGCATGTAAACATAATAAATGGGAGTAAAGGATTGTTACCAAAACCGAAGTAGCAACTCTCCTTGTCTCCAAAACGTGGTGGTCATCTCCACCAAATCTTCCCTTGAAAGTGATGCATCCAATTGATTTTCTTTAAGTCCGGAACGCATCCACTCCAAGGTGCCGCTACTCTCACGTCATGTGAGAGCCCACACCTACATCAAATAAAGGTGGGGTGGTCTTTGGTAGCCATACTCTTTTGGGTCCATGGGGGTTAGTCCCTTCTCTAACCCAAACAAAATTCTTTGCTAAATTTACATTATGTAATCTATCAAAGCAAAATTTAGCAAGGTGGTCCTTACGTCCACAATGTGTACATGTGTACACATGAGCATACATGTGTTGATGGGTGTGTCCGTGAGGAGCATGTGTATGCTGTGTATGGTGTGCATGAAAAGATGGAACTTGTTTCTTTCGAACCAAGATTCCAAGCGTGTATGGTTCATGGCACATTGGCTCATAGTGGAGCCCAAACAATCTACTCTCTTCTTTAACATACAAATGTCATCATTAATCTTAGAAGAAGAGGTACATGCATTAGGTAGACTAGATGAAGAAGCTACACTAGCATGACAAACATGTGCATCCATCTTATTTTGTAAAACATCATTTTTCTTTAAACAAATTTCTAAATTCTTTGAATAGAATCAATTTTTATTTTCAAAGAATTATTTTCTTTTACAACAAATTCAATTTTTGAAGACAAAATTTTATTTTCTTCAAAACATTCTCACAATCATTATTGTTTTTCAAAAACTCATTTTCTTTAAGTGCAAGATCAAGTTGAGATTTTAATGAATCCCTCTCATTAACAATCTCCTCTTTCTCTTGCAAAACAATGTTAAGTCTAGAATGCAAACTCTTATTTTCATTTTCAAGTCCTAGACTTTTCTTTTTCAAAATTTTATATTTTTCTATTAACTTTCACAAACAATTGAAAGTTCTTCATTCAAAGCATGGGCATCATAATTATCATTACATGAAGAACTAGCACTATCATCACAATCTAAGTGGGGTTCCAAATGTACCTCAAGGGAGTCATTCCCTTGGACCATTAAGCATTGTGAGTCGGATTCTCCACTAGACTCCTCCGGTTGATTTGGCAATAGAAGCTCGGAGGTGGTGGTTGTTGTCAATTTGTTCCACACTATAAAAGCGGAATCAATGTTAGAAATACGTAAAAGATAGTCTTTAGATAATGTGCTTCTAATAGCCTCAAGGGCTTGTGCATTGGCCCCTACATGATTGCGATCTCCAAGATAGCATTTCTTGGTGGCCGCAAGAAAGACATGCAAGCCTAGGGTTTTTAGGTACATGACATCCTATACTTCCAAACAACAATGTTGGAAGGGTCAAAGCTAGGTGGGTCATGAAGTCCATGGTAAACTATATGAGTGTGCAAACAAGCAAATGCAAACAATAGATTAGCAATCAAATGGATCTCACTCCTAGGATGTTAAGCCTAAGTATCAGGAGCACTAGCTCTGATACCAATTGAAAGCACACCTAGGGGGGGGGTGAATAGGTGTAAATGCTAATCTAGAACTAAATGCAAAACTAAGTGCGCTAAATGCGGAAGCTTAAAACAATCTTGCAATCACACTTAGTACAATCAACAAGTGTAGCCGAATTCCCTGTGAAGGGCTCTGGACTAACTCCTCTTGATTCCCCTTAAATGGGTTGAGGTGCTATGTGAAGCTCTTGTTGATTAAGTACAAGTGAGGCACACACTCAAGCAAGCCAAGCATATAATGGATATACAACAATATGAAAGATGCAAGGCAACACAAGCAATATGATATGGCAATATGAATTATGCTCAACACAAGAAAATATGATATGATGATATGAAGTATGATGCTTTGCACAAATAAATGAGAGAGAGAGAGTTAAGAGACAAGTGGATCAAACGCAAAGGCCAAGATATGTTTCGAGGTTCGAGCACCTTGCTCTACATCCCGCCTACACCACCGTGTAGGATTTCCAATCCACTATCTCCCACCGAGGGAACCTCTACCGAAGAGGATTTGTTACAACACTAGGAGTACCAAACTCCTCTCTCAATACAAACACCACCTCACAACCGAGGGTAGGCCCGTAGCCAATACAACAACCAACACCTCTACCGAAGAGGGTTTACAAACCAAACTCCACCTCTCACTAGAGGGAGCAAACCACAAGACTCAACCTCTACCAAAGAGGGAGCAAACACCAACCCAATACAACACCCTCAACCTCTACCAAGAGGGAGCAACTCAAGAAATCAAGGGTTTACAACAAGTGGTATATCTCAATCACAAACCTCTTTCCTTTTTTCACAAAAACAAGATCCTAATAGATTAGGATAGATGATAGCTCAAGTGTGAAAAACACAAGTGTTTTGATCAAAGAAAATCTCTTGGGAAAATATCAAATTGATATAGAAATGAAGAACAAGAAATCAATTCCCAAAAACTTGTTTTCTTTGAAAATAACCAAAACACTTAAAAACAAAAGAATGAATCTTTTTGGCACTTAAACTCTTTTAAAAACTTCTTTTAAACACTAAGAATGGAGAGAAATTTTAGCTCTTGAAAACTTGGCCAAAATCCCAAATGAATGGGGTTTATATAGGCCAAAACAGAAACTAGCCGTTAGGCTGAGCTGACAGCCTGACAGGCTACCGGTCGACCGCCCGGGTCGACCGCCAACGGTCAGAAATGTGACCATTGGGCAACTGCGGTCGACCGACCCGGTCGACCCAAACAAACAGAGAGCAGAGCTCTCAGCCCGGTCGACCCGTACGGTCGCCGTCCCATTGTCTGCCAAACGTGCACAGTTTTGTGCACGTCGGTCGACCGTCCCGGTCGACCGACTTCACCCAAGTCGACTAGGTCAGATTTAGTAGTCGACTGGTTGAAGCCTGGAAAAGATTTCTGGGTCAGAAAATCAGTTAAAATATTTTTGAAAATCTTTTATCTTTTCTGAAAAATCTATAAAACTTGTTTTAACATTTTACTTTGAAACAAACTTGTGATAAAAATTTCAAGACATATATCAATCATATCAATTCATTTTTGAGTCTTGCAAATTTTATCAAAACCAACACTTGTATTTTTCCAACTTGATTTTCAACACATGAATAGGAATATCAAAATAAATTTGTCTAGCAAGTTAAATCATGTATGTATAATTAGAATACATCTACTATACATATAAAACATGTAAACTTGTTTGATCAATCTATTCATGAGAACAAAATCCAAAATATAAATTTTTGTGTGTGTTGTGCACTTGAGCATATCAACTATACTAAGCTTTACAAATGGATCTAAAATACACTAACTAAATTATGGATACCTAAGTCTTCTTGATGATCTTCATCTTCAAGTTGACTTGCTCCAAAACTCCATCCATGGGCTAGGCAAAGTGTGATCTTGAAGTTTGGCCCTGGAATCATAATGAAAAGCTTCTAAACTCCTTGTTGAAGCTAATCACCAACTAATATCTTGGTTAATGATCTAAAACTTAAACAACACAAGATTATTAGTAAACATAACTACATTAGTTAATCATCATCAAAACTAGGATGGAAGACCTTTGGGCCAACAAATAGATAATTAAAGTCCTATAGCATGAATTTAACTAATTGATTAGTTACCTTACAGATAAAAATAAGTATTCAATAATCTAATTTGAAAGAAAGTAAGTTTTCAAGAATTTAGCAACTAAGTAATCACATACAATAATAGATCTAATTAGTTACTTGAAACAATTTGGTTAAAATTAGTTTTGTAAGAAATCAACTAATCTTGTCTTATCAAACAATAATAGCATGAAATATTAGTGCAAGAATATTTTTCTAGTTAATTAATTAACTTATAAGAAATAAAACATGAAGCAAATTTGACTTCAAAATTGTTGTATTTTATTTACTATTTCCCTAAAAAAAATCTTGCAACAATTTTAAACTTTGAAAATAGGGTCGACTAAATCTATATCAATTTCTATTCATGCAAGTATTTCAAAATAAGAACAAATAGAGTAAAATAGCTGGCATGAGAGATGTAGTCGTAATATGCACTGTCTTAAATGACAAATGACACGTCTTATTGCCAGAACATTGAATTGGCCTCGTCAGAATCACCAGCACTTAGGATCAAGCGCTATTCCAGGTTTCTGCTCAGATGAAGAAATTGCCCAGAAAATGAAGATAAATTTTTATTTTAACACTGAAGTCATTTCTCATAAAGAGCAGGCTTCAAGTTTTCCATAAAGAGAGAAGAAAACAAAATTGTGTATTGTATCTCTTGCTACTGAAAGGAGAGGTTTGTTTATAGGCTTCAGACCCCTAATAGTTGTAGCTGCAAGAAATATTAACTACCACACAATTGGTAGTTGAGAGATTCTCACCCGATGTGAGATCCAGTCAAAGTTGACTAGGTAATAATAAATAAATAAAATTTGAAACTAAAGCTCTTATTTAATTTTTGAACTAAAAATTCCAATAGATTTGGTGAGGGCTAAATAATCAGATTTGTTGTGCATAAGGTTATCTAGAAGTTGAACTTGATTGAACTCTGTGATTTATCATTTCCTAACCCTCTTTTAACTTGGTTTATTTTTGAATTGAGTTTAAACCAAATCAAAAGCATTCAGCTAGCAAGTCAAGAATTCAACTGAATGTATATGTTGGTGTCTATAATTATATTTTTTGTTCGTAGCTCTCTTTGCTTTTCCCTTGTATACAAGAAATTACATATGATTACCGGTACTTTGGATCATGGATTCTTCCATTGTACGGTTCGATAGAAATTCACAAGGTTTGCTGTGTTGTAAATTTCATTTACTGTTATAATTGCAAATCAAGTTGTAGAATGGATTCGATAGTTTAAATACCTAACTACGTGGTTGATGCGGACATCAAGACGAAGACATGGCGTGAGTACCGATGAAGATGAAGATTCGCCACTTTTATTTGGATCAAGTAGTTTCAAGTATTTTAATGTATTTTCTATTTTCTTGTATTTTTGGTTTTTTTTTTAGGTTATTTTAATTTGCTTTTGTTTTAGTACCACATCGTTACGAGTTGAAACTGAAGTTTTATATTCTCTATAAAAAGAGGCTCATATGTAACCTTTTGAATCAATGAATGAATATTATGAAAATTCTCAAAT